>VDFB02281492.1:1062627373-1062737594 GCA_007258455.2 Sequoia sempervirens
TTGCACTAAAAACGGTAAAAAAACTCAATATACCCATGATCTTAAGGCCCACATTCTGCATATTCTCCTTGTTCTATGCGTACTCCTACAAAAAGTATCTTTTTGATGATGTTGTGATGATCTTTCTACCACCTTTGCATGAAATAGCAGATTTTTCACGTTGAAAGACATATAATATCAATTCAAGTTTGAATTCCATTGAAAATTGATATACAATTGAAGTTTGGAGGGGAACAAGCTTTTGAAAAAGTCAAATTGTTGAGGAGTTTGAAGAAAGAAGAAGCTAAGGCTACATAATTGGGTTGAACTTCATTTGAAACTCTAGTTTTTTAGGTATGTGAAGTCTTTACACATTTTCTTTCATTCTATTATGGCTTCCTTTCATTTTTTGTTATTTTGCACATTCCATGTTAATCATTGTTTGTTTGTCATTATAACCTTAGGTTGTCAATGCACATTTTAAATTACACAATTCTATACACTTTCCAATTACATTTTTAAACCACATCTCTTTGAGGCATTTTTTATTTAACAATTGACTTACCTTGTGTATGCTTCCACATTTTGTATACACATATATATGACATATGTTCTAGGGAAGTAAAATAAAACATCATTTCTCAATATTTTATTATGGAAGTGCATACCACTCTCTGAAGCTTTCATTGAGGTTTTTTGTCAAACAATTATACCAAGCTGCTCATTGCCTTGTGTATGCTACCAAATTTTCCATACATCTCTTTAAAAAAATGGAATATACTCCTCCCACATTGATATATCTTAGAAAATATTTTGGTTTTTATCTCTATTTCTAAATTTACCTCATCACTAAACCTAGCTCATCACTTTTATTTCTGATATATTTTAAATGTTTCCTTGATTAGTCTACCTACAAGGGATTCTAACCCTTCTCTACATTGTTAGAAGACTCTTTATTGAAGGCTAAGTTAGCAACATGGGGAAAGGTGCAGCCTATCTTGCAATCATGGCTCAAAATGGAAGCATGGAAAAAGAATTTGAATTGTGATGCAACTAGAAACTATTTTGGTTTTCATAGAAACTATTTTGGTTTTCATAGAAACTCCACCCACATTGATATATCTTAGAAACTATTTTGGTTTTCATCTCTATTTCTAAATTTACCTCATCACTAAACCTAGCTCATCACTTTTATTTCTGATATATTTTAAATGTTTCCTTGATTAGTCTACCTACAAGGGATTCTAACCCTTCTCTACATTGTTAGAAGACTCTTTATTGAAGGCTAAGTTAGCAACATGGGGAAAGGTGCAGCCTATCTTGCAATCATGGCTCAAAATGGAAGCATGGAAAAATAATTTGAATTGTGATGCAACTAGGGGAGGTCCTGAAACACAACTAAACACAAAAAATCAACCAACAACAACAATTCACAAGTCACAATTCTCAAAACTCTTCACTTTTCACCAAATCAGCACTCTTCCTTGTAGCATTGCCAACTCATTCAATCGGGTATTTCTTCTCGATAAGATTCTTTCAGAACAATAATTGAACCATTTCAAGGACCCTTCAGGGTACACAATCACATGCCAAAAAACCACTATTGGTTACTTTGTAACAACTTTCACAAATCAGGCTTTGTACGCCAACTAGGCCTCAAATTAGGACACTTTATCAAAAAAACTTATCTTGAAACTTGACCAAAACCTCAAAACACATGTGGGTAGCAATTTATATGTATTCAAACCAAATAATTCACAATTAGTTCTAATAAATTCATCCACCAAGATGCGAAAACCAAAAACCCTCTTTTTAAGCCAAATAACCTAGGGCTTATTGGAAAACGCACTTCCCAACCTTATCAAAACATGCCACCACCTCAAACAGGTCTAAAATGGCATGCAAAAACTCAATTCAACAAGAAACAATGGTTCCCTAACACAATACTCACTTTAGCATGTCAAAACCTCTCAAATTTATATGGAAAACACCAAATTTCACTCTAGGGCTTCATGCCCAACTCAACTCTTGACTTCCCCTGCACACACTCAACATTCCCACACCTTTTTAGTAATGTTGCAGACCCATTCCTCAAGTTATAGTTATAATAGTGAGAGGAATGGGTCAAAACACCATTTTAAATGACTTTCAAACCTTAAAACTGTGTGTTCAGGCCAGTCTCAGAAATGGTTGACATGGTAGGGGTAGTGTATGCCTCATAGAAATGGGGTGTCATGGTGATTACATCACCACGACACCCCATTTCTATGAGGCATACAATGCCTCTACCTTCCCAACCCTACCGCATTGGCAAGCTAGTGAGCGAGCTAGCTTGCCAACACTCCACTAGTTTGCCAATGTGATAGGGTTGAGAAGGTAGGGGCAACATATGCCTCATAGTAGGGGTAGTTGGCACCCCATTTCTATGAGGCATATGTTGCCCCTAACTTCTCAACCCTACCGCATTGGAAAGCTAGTGAGTGAGCTAGCTTGCCAACACCCCACTAGCTTGCCAATGCAGTAGGGTTGAGAAGGTAGTGGCAGCGTATGCCTCATAGAAATGGGGTGTCACGGTGATTAACCGTGACACCCCATTTCTATGAGGCATACGCTGCCCACCATGACACCCCATTTCTATGAGGCATACACTACCCCTACCTTCTCAACCCTACTACATTGGCAAGCTATTGAGTGAGTTAGCTTGCCAACACTCCACTAGCTTGCCAATGCGGTAGGGTTGAGAAGGTAGGGGCAGTGTATGCCTCATATAAATGGGGTGTCATGGTGATATATCATCATGACACCCCATTTCTATGAGGCGTAGGGGCAGCGTATGCCTCATAGAAATGGGGTGTCACTGTGATATATCACCGTGACACCCCATTTCTATGAGGTATACGCTGCCCCTACCTTCTCAACCCAACCACATTAGCAAGCTAGTGAGTGAGCTAGCTTTCCAACACTCCACTAGCTTTCCAATGTGATAGGTTTGAGAAGGTAGGGGCAGCGTATGCCTCATAGAAATGGGGTGTCATGGTTATATACTAGGTACGGGCAGCGTATGCCTCATAGAAATGGGGTGTCACGGTGATATACATCACATAGGGGCACTGTGACACCCCATTTCTATGAGGCATACGTTGCCCCTACCTTCTCAACCCTACTACATTGGAAAGGTAGTGAGTGGGATAGCTTTCCAATAGGGTAGGGTTGAGAAGGTAGGGGCAGCGTGGTAGCAACCTAGGTGGTGAAGACCCCAACCAACTCAAAATGATCAGACTGAAACAACAAACCATCCCCTGCACCACCTTTTTCTATGCTAGAAATAGTCTTGTACAACATGATTATAAGTATTTTTTAAGAAGCCTTGAATGATATATATTTCATTTATTTGAATGGACAAATACTTTAGGAACTAATATTCATCTCATTACCATGCTATAGATAAAATTATCTGCCATGCCAAAGAAACGAAGAAGGAATAAACTAACAGACAAAGAGTATGAAAGCTTCAAAGAAAAGGAGAGAGAACGGGTGGTGGCATATTGTGAAAAGAAGAAATTGGGTACTATTGAAAAAAACAAGCCAAGTGAAGAGGAACCTCAACCATCAAAAAGAGAACAGGATTTGGCAGCACAAAGGGCACAAATACGAAAGAATCATGCTAAGATAGATTTGGATGCCATGGTTGGAGACACACCCTCTACAAAAAGTGAGTACGAAGGGACACCATTAAGCACAAGCGAATATGGAGGGACACCAACTACCACAAGTGAATATGGAGGGACACCATCTATCACAAGTGAATATGGTTGGACACCATCCAACACATCTCAAGTTGAGTACATCATCACTCAGATTTGATGAAGAAGGTATGCCATCATCCCCACGAGAACCTCAAGGTATGTCTTCTACTCCACCATCAATCGAAGGTACGCAATCTAGCCCACCTCAATTAAATATTGATGAAATTCCTAATGTTGAGATGTATGTACCTAGGAGAACACCACCTAGAATTTTGCGTAGAAAGCCAAAGTATTTGATTAATATTGATGAGGATATTTTGCAGCACATGGAAGGTAAGATTCCAGCACGCACTTGTAGAAGATATCCTGATAAGATTTGGAAATTCTACTTTGAAAGGATAAATGAGACCGCAAGATGACAATTATTTGTTGAAATGATGTGGGGTATAAAGTATAGAGACATCATGAAGACTCTTGGGTTGAGAACATTGAATGCGTTGAGTGAAAACACTATTATGGAGAATCTAATGGATGCATATGAGAGTTGGGTAAGACCTCATGCTCAAAGGATAGTAATGGCACACGATGTGTCATTACATCGACTTTGGTAAGCAGTCAAACAAAGAGAGCTCGTCTCATTAGAAAGATGAGTGAACAAATGAGAATTAGTATTAAAACTTTATCAAAAGTCGTTCAAAGGCGGCAAAGAATTGAGGGAACCGATTCAAATGAATTGTGGGCATTCTCGGGGAGACTGCCACAAAAAGATAAAAAATTAGTTGAGGCATTGAGAAAACTAATTGAAGAGTATTGGAAGAATAACACAAGGCCATCTCTAAATCAAAGGGATGTGGTAAGAAGGAGAATCGGTAGTTGGAACCGTGAGCCATGTCTAAAGCATTTTTTTGGATATGATTCAAACCCAATTTTTTCGTAAATTTCAAATGGATTATCCTCAAATTAGTATTTGTCAAAGATTTTTTGAAATGCTTAAACCTTTTTATGTCAAGATAAATCACACACGCACTACTTGTTGTTGTAGACTACATAGTGAATTCTCTAACCATTATGATGTTTCCCATTCTATATGTTGTGATTTGCATACTAACAATGTTTTGTAGGATTGTGGCATAGAAGCCCCACCAAAATCTTCAAGAGAGTTCTTATCAAAAAAACTATGTGAATAGAGGATGGCCAAATATTCTACAGGATAGCATGCCTGGATGGTTCATACGAGCGTTGTAGTGGCTTGCAGCGTATGCCAATATGCCAACATATGGAAAGCACAGATGAGGTGGGACAAAAACTAGTAGAGTTCAGGAAGTATAAAATGGTGGTATACGCTACAAAAGATGGGTCTCAAGAAAAAAGGTGTGATTTGGTTGTTCAGAAGATTCTAGTGTATCAGTTTATGTCCATGTTTCATGACAATATAGTGTATGAGTATGCAAGGCATACCCATAGAGCCCGATGGTTGGACAAGCAATTCAAGCCATGCAAGGACACCTTTCCAATTGGCAGCATAGTATCAGTGGTTGACTTTGTAGAGAACTACACTTTATAGCCACAGCATGAGGTACAGTCACAGTATTACAACTCCACACAAGTTTTGATATTTGTGCAAATAGCATTCATTCATGTTGCTGATAGTACAGAGGACCAAAGGAAGGTATTGAGGGAGTATCACTTTTATATTAGTGATGATCACACAAATTCTCTAGAGTTTGTGCAAGGTTGCTTCCAGATGTTCTACAGTGATTTGGCTCAGAGAGGCATAGCATACGGTCAGCATATAATATGGTTGGATAATTGTGTAGCATAGTTCAAGAACTCACGCATGTTCTACTAGTTGAGCAGGGTGCATGTCATTACAGGTGTACAACATATGTGGAACTTTTTAGAGGCTGGGCATGGAAAGGGGGAGCATGATGATGTAGGAGCATGCGTGAAAAGAGCATTAGCACGAGAAGAGTTAAAGTATAAATACAGTGCAAAGTTGATAGATGCAAGATCAATTGTTGAGTGGTGTAATGCTTCGATGGGTCCAGGTAATGAAGGTACGTCTTTAGTTCATAGGTATTTTTGTTTGATGGATGATACTAACATTGTACCATATGAGGATTATTGTACACTAACAGGATCGAGTGAGCTACACTCTTTCCTTAGCTCAAGTGCAGGTTCATAGAGTATTCATACACTGAAGATGGCATGCTTTTGTTCTTCATGTACAATGCAAGCCTGGAATTATTGTGAGTCAAGGGAGTGGGTTGACAAATGGTTGACAAGTTATCTCAACCCACTTCACACTTATCACCCTTCAATGGCATTGGAACTAACACAGATGGAATCATCGGTCAACTTTGACCACGTATAAAATTTAGTTCAACCAGGTAATATATTTGCTTGCTTAGTTTTTGAAATTCCATATTGTTATATTACTTTGTAGTGTATTCATAATGTTGACTAACTTCGAGAGATTTGTTGCACATATCAATGCAAGGAAACTTTATGTAGTTATTGCAGATGAAAACAACGAAGAGGGAATATACTATTACTTGTGTCATTGTGTTGAGGTCAAAAAGAAATTGGAGGCCCCAGTTATAGATGGAGAAAACATCGAATACCCTATAGGCTTGGTTGTTGTTATTGGAATGTGGCTTAGAAGGTACCCACATAAGAGTGTTAAACATTGGTTGTTTCAGGACTTTGACACGCATCATAAGATTCTTCATTATTCGAACCTTGTCGTGGCATCCAATGTTCATTTGACCAAATATGGGGGTAGACCTTTGAACAAGGTCTTGTGGAAGGTCCATGAGTCTAACCACGAAGCAATACTAGACACAATAAAGAGCAAAGTAGACCCAGATTCTTTGTTGGATTAATTTGTAAGTATGCACATGGGTTCTTATTAATTTATACTTGTATGTGCATTAATTTGTTTGATGGCAATGTTATCATCTTCTTTTAATTTTCCTATTTGTAAGTAACCTACTACAAATTGATTGGTGTCCCCTTGCAAAAAATGCAAATTTATGAGACATCCAAGAGAATGTCAGCCAGAAAAGCAATGCAACATCCTTATTTTGATGATCTTGACAAATCTCAATCATAATTTTAAGCCATTACAAAAGTGTGTGCAAATCTTGGTGAGGGAATTTCAAGTTATTCATTTGAAGTTAACCTTATCATGAGTAGCTATGATGTAGACATTATAAGAGCATCTGAAATTTCAACTTACTCTATTCATGAGAGGTGTTGTGTGCAATAGGTATCTTGGAACTCGCAATGAAGATGTATGACCAGGAGTGACTAAGTTGAGAGACTGGCATGCATATCTATAAGTGTCTTCCATCTATTTTCATTTCATTTCCATTTTGGATGCTCTTTCTTTTTCTCTTTTACTTTGTGTATTTGTAATTTTCTCTTTTACTTTGTGTATTTGTAAGTGAACTACTAAAAATTGATTGGTCTCTCATTGCAGAAAATGTTGATTTATGAGCCATCAAAGAGAATCTCAGCCAAAAAGCAATGCAACATCCTTATTTTGATGATCTTGAGAAACCTCAATTCTGATTTGAAGCCATTCTAAAAGATCATGTGAAGCTTAGTGAGGGAATCTCAAGTTACTCAATTCAAGTTAACCTCATAATGAGCACCTATGGTGTAGACATTTAAAGAGAATCTTGAATGCATGAGTGACATTGTAAAATATCTATGAGATCGAAGTTCCTAAGGCATTGTAATGAGATTTACTTGTAATGAGATTTACTCAAATATTGTAATTTTGGAGTTCATGTTTGGTGCAGTAGCACCTTGTTCTGTAAATGCCTTCAATAGGAAATTTGCAAATTTTGAATTTTGAAATGTAAACAATGTGAAAAAGGTCATGTGAAGGTCATATGTAATGTATTCAAAGTCTCAAAGAGGTCATTAGGTGATTAGAGAAGTGATATTGCAAAAAAGATGCCATTTGGTGTAAAAATGCAAAACTTGCATTAGTTGCACAATTGCAAAATTAGTAAATAAAGGATGATGTTTTCTATATTTGTAGCACTTTTCCTTTTTTGTTTCAAGCTTGTGCGGATTGTATAGCACCTTATACTTTGATTGTTGATTAGTTTTCAAATGAAAAAATTGAATTTTGAAATGTAAAATGTATGTAAAAGGTCATGTGATACAGTCAATATGATGGTTTGTGGATTCATGCAATAGGGGGAGTCCTGCAACACACAACATCACAATTTCAATCTACAAACACAGCTGTCAGGCCATAAACTCCTCACAATTTCATCATTTTCTTCAAAATCACTCTTTTCCCTTGTAGCATTGGGAATCAACTCAATCGGGAAACTTATCACAATGACACCTCATCAGTCCATGACATGAACCTCTTCAGGGACCCATTTGAACAAACTTCTACATACTCAAAATCCACCTATGATCACTTCAGACCAGAGCACTCAAATTTCACCTTTTCACCATTTTAGGCTTCTAATTAGCCTCTTTTCCAAAGCAACTATACTTGAAACTTATCCAAACCCTAACAAACCTTGGGGCAGCAATTTAAATGTGTCAAAACCTCCAAAACCACAATCAGAGCTCTGACATACCACCGTACAAAGGGTAATCCATAAAACCCTACTTTTTAGCCAAAACCCTAGGGGTTTATTGAAAAAGTCACTTCCCAATCTACCCAAAACACAAAACCTCTTCAAACAAGTTTGAATTGGTCTGTACAAGCTTAATAAAACATGAAATAATTTTGCATTCTCACAAAAATCGCTTTGGCCCACCAAAACCTCCACTTTTCATGAGGAAAACTCATATTTTCACATTAGGGAATCACACAAAATGCAATATCAGACCTCCCCTTCAAAAACAAGATTGAAACCACCTACTCCCAACAAAAAAAATCCCATTCCACCAATCATAGTAGTCACAGGGGGTGGAATGGGAAAAATTTACATTTATGTGACTTTGAACACCCCAAAATTAGGGTTAACAGGGCAGATTAAGAAAATCTGAGATAAAACTCCACAAATTTAAAATAAGACTCTCAAAACTTTTGAAAATGCAAGTTAACACATCCTATAAGATATTTCCATAGTTTGCAAGTCAAAACACCCTTGTATGAGATCATACAAGTCTGCCAAGAATGGAAAAATACATAAAATCTGATAAAAAGGAGTGCTAATCAACTTTTATTGCTTCAAATCTTCAAGATCCCCCTCTCATCGAGTTTTTACAATATATTTATAATGTTTCTACTTCAAACTAAACTTTCCCAATGGATCTAACTGCCTTCTGAACTCCTTAACTGTTCAATCCCTTAAGAGTCTAAAGTGTGAAATGGCTGCAAACTTCAGCATGTTGTTACTCAGATATGATGACGCTTAGAAACTTCTCGTCTGATCCTACAGGAATACATTGGGAACCTCTACAAAATATCTCTCAATTTTGGCTATCTCATAGTGGTTTTCCCGTCGCGGCAGATTTTCACTTGATGGAAAAAGTGTCAAATGCAAGCAGTGCAAAGTTGCAAAGTGGTGCAACTTTCGTTATGCAACTCGTGTGACCAAATGAACTGTTCCAACATGTCTGAATAGGTATGTTTACACTAGGAATGGTCCTCTTTTGCACTCAAACACGCAGAATCGCTCTGAGCTACATTCAACCGGATCGATTCCTCGAGAGTCCAAAGTGAGAAATGGCTGCAAACTTCAACATGTTGATTACTCAGATACTGTGATGCTTAGAAACTTTTCATCTAATCCTACAGGATCATGTTGGGCTCCTCTACAAAAACCTCTCTCATTTTTGGCTATCTCAGAGTGGTTTTCCCGTGGCGGCAGATTTTCACTTGATGGAAAAAGTGTCAAATGCACGCAATGCAAAGTTGAAAAGTGGTGCAACTTTCGTTTTGCAACTCGTGTGACCAAAAATACTGTTCCAACAAGTCTAAATAGGTATGTTTACGCTAGGCATGGTCCTCTTTCGCACCCAAACACGCGGTATCACTCAAAGCTACGTTCAACCGGATCAATTCCTTAAGAGTCCAAAGTGCAAAATGGCTACAAACTTTAGTATGTTGTTACTCGGATACCGTGATGCTTAGAAACTTCTTGTCTGATCCTATAGGATCACATTGGGCCCCTCTACAAAAAATTCTTTCCGTTTTGGCTATCTCGGAGTGGTTTTCCTGTGGCAGCAAATTTTCACTTGATGGAAAAAGTGTCAAATGCAAATGGTGCGACTTTTGTTCTGCAACTCGTGTGACCAAATGGACTGTTCCAACGCATCCGAATAGGTATTTTTACACTAGGAATGGTCCTCTTTTGCACCCAAACATGCGGAATCGCTCTGAGCTATGTTCAACTAGATCGATCCCTTAAGAGTCCAAAGTGCAAAATGGCTCCAAACTTCAGCATGTTGTTACTCAGATGTCGTGATGCTTAGAAACTTCTCGTATGATCCTAAAGGATCACGTTGGGCCCCTCTACAAAAACCTCTCTCGGTTTTGACTATCTTAGAGTGGTTTTCTCGTGGCGGAAGATTTTCACTTGATGGAAAAAGTGTCAAATGTAAGCAGTGAAAAGTTGCAAAGTGGTGCAACTTTCATTCTACAACTCATGTGACCAAACGGATTGTTCCAACGTGTCCGAATAGGTATTTTTACGCTAGGCATGGTCCTCTTTCACAACCAAGCACGCGGAATCGCTCTGAGCTACATTCAACCGGATCGATCCCTTAAAGGTCCAAAGTGCAAAATGGTTGCAAACTTTAGCATGTTGTTACTCGGATAACTTGATGCTTAGAAAATTCTCATCTTATCCTATAGAATTATGTTGGGCCCCTCTACAAAAACCTATCTTAGTTTTGGCTATCTCGGAGTGGTTTTCCTGTGGCGTCGAATTTTCACTTAATAGAAAAAGTGTCAAATGCAAGCAATGCAAAGTTGCAAAGTGGTGAAACTTTCGTTCTGCAACTCGTGTGACCAAACAAATTGTTCCAACGTATCTGAATAGGTATTTTTACGCTAGGAATGGTCCTCTTTTGCACCCAAACACGCGGAATCGCTCCAAGCTATGTTCAACCAGATCGATTCCTTAAGAGTCCAAAGTGCGAAATGGCTGCAAATTTCAGCATGTTGTTACTCAGATACCATGATGCTTAGAAAATTTCCGTCTGATCCTATATGATCATATTGGGTTCCCCTACAAAAACCTCTCTCGGTTTTGGCTATCTCGGAGTGGTTTTCCTGTGGCGACGGATTTTCACTTGATGGAAAAAGTGTCAAATGTAAGCAGTGCAAAGTTGCAAAGTGGTGCAACTTTCGTTATGCAACTCGTGTGACCAAACAGACTATTCCAACACATTCAAATAGGTATATTTATGCTAGGCATGGTCCTCTTTTTCACCCAAACATGCGGAATCGCTCTGAGCTACGTTCAACCAGACCGATCCCTTAAGGGTCCAAAGTGCAAATGGGAAGCAAACTTTGGCGGGCTATTAATCAAAAATTGTGATTCTTACGAACTCTTTGTCTAAGCCTACGGGATTGCGTTAGGCCCCTCTACAATAACCTCTCTCGATTTTTGTTATCTCAGAGTCATTTTCCTGTGGTGTCTAGTTTTCACTTAATGGAAAAAGTGTCAAATTAAAGCAATGTAAAGTTGCAAAGTGGTGCAACTTTCATTTTGCAATTTGTGTGACCAAACTAACTGCTCCAATGCATATCGATTGGTAGGTTTATGCTAAGCATGGTCCTCTTTCGCACCCAAACACACAGAATTGATCTAAGCTACGTTCAACCGACTTGATCTCTTATGATGGCATGCAAAACAATGGAAAAGAGAAACATACACACGATAGCTGAGAAGTCTAAGTATTCCACACAAAAAGTGTATGATCATTGGTGCAAAGCACCTTGTTCCTCCATTTGATGAAGAAGGTCTAGTATAGTGGTTCTAGTCATTATAATGTCAAATAAGGCCATCATAGGCCATTTTGTAATCTTGCTTTTAGTTTTCAGTTAGTGTGGGGCCATTTGAGCCAATTATGTAAGTACGAATAAGAAAATAGCATTGGTAAAGGCATTGGAAGAGATTACTAACACTTCCCCTGTTCAAAATTCAGAATTTAGGCCTTAAAAGCAAGGCTAGACGAGTTGAAAAGAAGAAATTTCTTGAGAATAAGTTAGAATAGGTTGGAAATAGGGTGAGGTTGTGGATTTTGATGTGTTCAAACAATCTGCAAGGACAAGGGAGGTCAAAATTATGTTATGGCATGATGCCCTAATTAGGAATAGAGGGGTTTTGAATGAAAAAGAGAGGTTTGAGAGAGTAAAAGTGGGTAAAGTCAAGGGGCAGCATAATTTGGTAAATGTTTCCCAATGGTGTTTTCCAATTGGAGGAGTGATTGAGAGTGTGTTGCTTTGTTAAATAGACCTATTCAGGGGTCTAGGATAGCGTTGAGTCCATTTCTTATTTGTATTATAAATTATAACTTGTTTTCTCCCGAGTCCATTTCGTATACAAAAAATAATATTGCAAAAAGTTGACATATAAATCTTTCGACGTGTTTATATTGTAACACATAAAGAACATAACAATTCATTTTGCACTATCAAGATTATGTTGTGAAATTTTTTAAAGACTATTGAAGATAAATGTTTTTATGATAATGTGTCAAGAAGTTAACTACTTCATCTACTTTGAATATTGTGTTTTGCAAGTGTTGTGAAGATTATGTATCCTTTGCTTAATTGATTTTTTCCAATCAAAGGATTAAATATATTGGAATCTTTTTATGAATCATTGCATGGAATACCAATTGAAAACATGTTTTTTGCTTTTAGATAAAGTTTTTTAGCATCAATCAATTAATATTCAAGACAAACCATGAAGGAAAACAATGATCAATGCTAGGGCTAACCAATTAATAAGTATACACGTGAATAAGTCAAGCATGTATATGTGAATAAGGGAACCACAAGTACTCAAAAATACGTAAGCCTTGAAGTATACACACAAATACATAGTATACACAAATTAATACAAAGTATATGCACGAATACAAGGTATATGCATGAAAACACGTAACTCTCAAAGTATACATTGGAACACACGTAAGTTGTAAAGTATACACTTGAATACACGTAACTCATATCTATTGAACCATCATTTTAGAATATAAATATGGACACCATCGATAAAAAAAAAATTGTATTAACCAAATAGCCATGTAGACATACATCAATATATGTCCATATAAGTATGAAATATAGGTACAAAATAGCCATATAGGCTTACGAGAATGCCATATAGGCATACAATGTCAAATATATCCAATACAAAATATGTACAAAATTTCCATGTAGGCATACAACAAAGGGCTCTGGAATCAAAAGTCGTTGCTCTCCATGCTCTAGAAATAAATTATTTCCCTTTGCTTGCCGATCGGATGGCGATAGGTTTGTCACTCATTTGTGCTGCGCTCAAGGAGTGCTCCTGCTGCTCCTAGTGTTTAGTTCATGGTGAAGTTTTAATTGTTACAATAAGAAGTAAAGACATTAATATATAGAAATTACATTATAAAAAAGGATATATTTAACAAAATAATCACTTACCGCCATCTCATGATCTCTCTCCACGAGGGAAATATTCACATTCCCATGCTCAGGCATGCTCAAGCCCTATATAAACCATTCAAATAGAAATTAAACTACGAATCAATAATGGTTTGATTTTTCACTAACTAACATCTATAACAACGAATGTAAATTGAAATTTACTAATTTGCCTCATACCTCCCCTGTCAAAGCCATCGAGGATTGTATAGTTGATGAAACACCGATCTCCATTGCCCTCCTCACATTCAGAGGTGTTTCGGCTTGCAACAACTGAAAATAAAACAACAAATTATTCAATCACAAAAACTACAATATTGATCCACATCATGACTTATAATGTATGAGATAATGAACAAAATTTGGAGTATTTATTAAACTATATATTTATGATTCTCATGCTTACTATTTGCCCTATCCATATCGTGTTCGAAAGGACGTGTTTTCAAGATTTACCCATAGCAACAAGTCAGTGAACCGTTTGATCAAATGCTTTTGTAGACATGTACAATAACTGTGGTGGCATATAGAAGGCAGTGAACTGTTTGAAAAAATGCCTCAAAGAAATGGGATTGTGGTGATGGAATTCCATTACAAACAAATGCACGTCATGGCATTCCATCACCATAAGACCGCATTTCTTTCAGGCATTTTTTCATAAAGTTCATTGCCTTCTCTATGGTATTATTGCTTACTATTATGCTTTGATAGATATTTTTCCAAGCATCCATAGTTTGTTGGAAAGCACCTATTTTAGGCTTTTAGCCATAGCTGCAAGGAAGTGAGTAGTTTGATAAAATGCTTTGGTACACATGTATGGAAAATGTGGTATCATAGAAAAGGTGGTGAGTTGTTTGAAGAAATTCCTCAAAGAAATGTGGTCTCATGGTGAAGTAATTGCATCACTGCTTATGTTGACTTTCTAAACAACTATATTGTAGTTGAAATTTTGTCATCTATCAACATCTAGTTATTAGTTATGGAATGTGAAGTAATCCTTTGAGTTTTAATGATGTGCAATGCAACATAATCAACGATATGAATATAAACTACACAAATCTATTAAGTACAAATCATTAGTTAAACTCTTTATTCTATTACCTGGGTGTAGATTTGAGTAAATCCACTGGCACTGGGAGGTGTTCCCTAGAAACCTTCAATATTAGCCTATTCAACATCCAAAATCACATATTAAAATACCATTCATTAAACAATGCTATTAACATGTAATAAATTTATAATTTTTTACTAGTTGCATACCTCATCGATAGGTGTACTACAGAAATAAGTAGGTGGAGGGCCGGTGTATCTAGTCTCAACACTGTGACCTTGCAATTTTATTAAAATCATAAAACTAAATTAGTTAGTCTTGCATTTCAAAATTGAAATTTAATAAATTAAATTCAATGAACATGCTAACTTTTACCTTACTATCAATGCCATACACCTCATGCAAAATTCCAGTTGCTCTCTCCATCTCCATAGCTGCAGATGGATCCTATGTAGCAGCCTCCTGAGTGTCAGTGGGGTCATATGAACAAGTCACCCCGAAAGATTGACACACGTGGGTTCGAAGGCCATCACTCGAAGACTCCCCTGGATGGCGTTGTAGAATAGGGATAGTATGATGGATGACACTCTGGGTCAAAGTGTTGATCACCTGCAATGTCTCTACGTTGGCACTCTCCTTCAAAATGGAAGGCATAACAATGTGCTCACGAGGCAGCCTAGCGAGAGCTCGTCTCCCTTGCCGAATGGGATCCAGCTATGCACCGAGTATATCCTAAGCCGACCCCCCACCTCTCCCCTAGAAGTCCCTCATATAAAAAAAAAATTGGGATTTTGTTCAATATGAACTCAATGTATAGTTTCCTAAGGAAATACTGCAGGACTTCACAATTGTTGCATGGTGGGTAATCAAAGACCATCTACCACCTATCATAAAAATAGTTCCTAATATGTTGGTGGTGGCACCAATGAATAGGAAACCTCTTCGCATTGACGGTAATATTTTGATTTGTGTGTGGGTCAGTGAATAATGAGCACAAATCACCTTTTGTAATTTTTAAATCCTTTACATCTTTATATGATAATTTATCCACATAATAAGCCCTAGCCACCTGCCTCCTATCTTGCCATCTAGTTATTTGTTTGCTAATTGAATCTACATTTTTTAACATATCTTTCAATGAACTTGCTATGGTCATTCTTTCTACGGTTGAACCATTTGGATCACTCAACCTACTAATCAAATCCTCGGTTTTCTTTTTGTTGTTCTCAATTTCACTCATCAAATTTTGTTGAGTGCCAAGAGGGTGTTGAGTGATTGATGGAGGAGGTTGTTGTTGTGGTTTATTTTGTTCTTGAGGATTTTGGTCTTGAGGATTTGGTTGATCTTCTTGTTGAGGATTTTGAGGGTTTGTGGGTTGATTTACATCTCCTACAAATTCAAAAAAATATATATCAAATACAACCTAAAACTAACAAATTCAAAACAAAAAGCAAACAATCCTTACCTCTCACACCTCCTTGTCGTCATGGAACCATCCTTGCAAAGAAATAGCAATCCTTGGTAAATATTTTTGCACAATACCTCCTTCTAGAATACAAGCACAAAAAATGGGGGTTTTGGCCGCAGGCACAGCAAAAAAATAGTCGAAATGCAGAATGAATGACTTTCACTTCTTTTTTTTCTTTTAACATGTCATAATGCGAGCTCGTTATAACACGCTCACATTATGGGCTCGTTGTGGCCGAGTCTCAGGCTCGGCACATCAAGCCATAACGCAAGTGCGTTATAACACGCTTGCATTATAACATGCTCGCGTTATGACTTTTTAAAAATTCTTTTTGAAAGTGGCCACAAATTGGCTACCCATCTCCATGCACCCGCCCACCTGTATTGTTTTGAATTATCCTCAATGTTGAGTTCTTGGGTAGTCATTTTTATTTTGGGCTTCCAGAGGAGGGGAAAGAAAATGTTGCTTTATAATTGGTTTTCATATTGGTTCTCTGTGAACTATTATTTTATGTTCATTTTGATAATTTGGTGGGTTTTATCCTTGCACTTGGATGTTGTTTTATCATGGAGTCCTAGTGTGAGATGGTGCATGCCTCACTTGTTGTATTTATTGATTTTTCCTTGATATTTTGTGCAAGTTGGCTTACCCTGTTTGAGGTTTATGAGTTTTGTTGCTAGTAGGGAGAGTGGCTTCCCATGGGGGCCAGAACCCTAAGTGGTATCCTAGGTAACTCGTGTGGACGTTGAGTTAATCAAGTGAAAACCTCATAAACAATTAGGGGGTGGGTAGTAATTCACACTAATACAAGATAATGGATGCCTCTCTCATGGCTCAAGCACTCGTTCAAGCTTGAGATGAGATGAGAAGGCATGGAATGGAAAATCAACCACCTTGTCTTCATGAAAGGTGAGTTGATTCTGCATGTGTAAGAATGGGGTTCGAGGATCGGTTGAGGTTGCCAGGGTAACCCAAGATGGGGGTCAGTAATCTATGAAGATCTGCATTGGGTAACCCATGTCGAGCCATGTGATGACACTCTGCCCTTTAGCTACCATGTTTGTTTGTTGTTTCCCCTTGTTGCTTTTGTTCCTCTAGAAGTGGATGTTTCTTGTGTTTATTGTTGCTCTTGTTGTGGAGTCTTGTTTGTCATTGTTCACCTGATTGTTTTGGTTGAGGGTCTTTCTTGTCAACTCCTAGCACGAGGGGTGGGCCTTCGGGTCCACGTGATCGGGTGGAACGTGCTATGCACCCCATTAGTTCCCCAGCCAAAAATTGGGATGTGTAGTGTAGTACTAGTTGCGATGACCCCAGAGATGTGACAGAGTTGGAACCAGTCTTGATGCTTTGTATTCATACATTCAATTGGATTGTTCCATGTTATTGTACCCTTCCTGTTTATGTTGGGAAGCATTATTGTATTGATGTAAATATTGAACGATGTATCTTCATATTAAATGTGATGATTGTAGTCTCTGGCATTATCTTATGGTCACTAATGGATTCTTTTTGTTTGTCATGATTATAGATTCTTGGTGCTATGATGTGGTTATTACGTCATAACATATGATTTTTTTAAATGGTGTTGTATCTATGGAAATAGCTATAATTATGTTCATAGACGTGATGGATGGTTTTTATTTATATGCATTATGGATTTACATTCGTCGATTATTAATTCTATATAATGATTAAGTGGAATACTCGTAGTTAGTTTATCATCGTTATGGTATGGGTTTACGTTTAGTAATGCAATCTCGTGTACCCTAGAGGACGTAGTATATGTTGTATATGTATAATTGCTTTACATGTGTTTTTTTTTATGTGCATCATATGTTATGTTTTACTTTTTTTAAAAATTGTGTTGTAATTTGTTAGTTTTAGTTGTCCTTTGGGGTTCGTGCGGCGGGGCATTACAAGTTGTCTTGGGCATTGGTTTGCATAATGATTTTCTAATACTTTACTCTAACATAGTTTTTCAAGTTTTTTTTGTGTTCACAACTTTAAGATTTTATCCAAGAAGAAAATGTAATTGCCATGGCTCAACTTCAACAAATTCAAGATCAGGTTAATCAACTCCAAAATAGTTGCAATATGGATCTATGTAAAGTGTTTCAAGACCAGGTTAATCAACTTCAGAATAGCTACATATGGATCTATGTAAAGTGCTTCAGCTCAAGTATTAGCTCCTTGTTTCTTTTGGTTGCATCCAAATGTTGGTTCATTGTAATTTTTACTAGTTTGTATCGTTATTCTCCTTCAGCTACTAGCCAGTAGTTGTTATTCTTTGTACTCTTGATTTGTTCAATATATAAAAAAAATAACTTAATTTTAGTTTGCCCACTAGCACTAGTTAATTCATTACAAATCAAAATCAAATATGTATCTCTAAGCCTCCTACCATGTAATAATATGAATTTTGGCATGCAAAAATATTTTAAATATGGCTTTGTATTGTTTATAGAGAATTTTAAGCACGATTTGATAGTCTTTTACATCATTTTAAAATATTTTTAAGGGATTTTGATCATGGTGGATTTTGAATGCCTTCAAAATGAAGACTACAATGATAATTTCAAGGGGAGTAAAGTTAAATGTATGGCTATTGTATTTAACGCTATTATTTTTTGATCTTTTGACTTTGAAAGACATTGCAATTAATGTAGGATTTAATTGTGGGTTTGCAACTGTGTATGTCAAGGGTGTATTAATTCACAAGTTTAATCATGGTAGCCTTAAGAAAATATGTAATTCAAATAATACAAGTCTACAAGCTTCTTTTGAAACACAAGTTAATATAAAAACTCAAATATTGAATGACAATAGAACCAAAGTAAAACCTTGAGATGTTGACTAAAATTCACCTCACATGAGAGAACACCTTCTTTGAGCCCAAAGTGAAGAATTCGATGTCAAAAGCAATCACAATTGGAGTTCAAAAGAATGAACCAAGAGAATATCTAGAAAGACATCTAAATACAATGACCTAGAATAATTAATTTTAATCATAGTTCAGTGAATCCTAGAATGTGAATTTCTAACACACAAAAAGAGGGGGGTGTTGTCACAAAAATGGGTTACACTTTTGGCGACATCCTGATTTTTGTTGAAATCGTATATTTTTAAAAAATATAATGATTTAAGCCTTAAAAGGTTTCATTTAAAGGATTTTAATTGAAGAGAGTTTGATCAAACCCCCTTAGATCGAACCCCCTTGGATAAAATCTCGCTAGTTTTAAACCATACCTATAATGGAGTCTCCTCTACACCTATCAAAATGCTAATAAAAAACCTCTTTTGATTTACCTTTTTCCGGATCAAATGAATTTATTTAAAATTTATATTTTGTAAATATGTAGTCCTTATTATAAGCTTCCCAAAAAGCATAATTTTAAATATATTTAATTTGATTATTATATTTATTTTTTTATTTGTCGTGAATGTAGGTTTTTCACTGAAAAATCAAGCTTTGTCCTACACATGTGGAAAAATAGTAGATTACCAAAAAAAAATCTAAACAATATCTATACTCTTGGCATTGATGTCCTTAATCCAAAAAAAAAAAAAATTGAATTTTGATATATACAAAAAAAAGTTGTGTTATACAGTAAATCTATGTCTAGATTGTAATTGGTTTGACTCCAAAACTTAATTAAGAAAAAAATATTCAATAAAACGCTATGAAACCAAATGAAGGAGCTAGAAATTAGACTTTTATCTTTCATAGAAAAAAGTTGTGTTATACAATAAACATCACTCTTTAAAAATGGTGTTTACTGTTAAAAACTAGTTGTTGAAGGAGATGGAAAAAGAAATGTAATTTGATTCCAAAATTTAAATTAAAATATAGATTTAGAATCTACAAACAAAATTTCACAAATCACTAGTTTGCATCATGTCCAAATTCCCCATGGTTTAGCAGCTATAGATTTCTGAAAGTAAATATTTAGTTAAAAAAGTTTAGTTCAATATCAAGTTTGGCCAAAAAGTGTAACCCACTATTGTGGAATCACCCAGGATCAAAACCTACAACTAAATAGGTATAAATCAATACAATTAAGTGTTCACAACACAATTAATAATAAATTCAAACTAGTCGTTGGGTTCCAACTAGTCCATGTGCCTTAGCTACATACATATCACAATAAAAGCCATTAGTTAGACATGCATGCCACCATTGTTCATTAATGAAAACCTAAAAATAACAATCACAATCATCAAAGTAGAAACTATCAAAACTAAAAAAATCATCATTATTATCAAAACTATAAATCTCACTATTATGTTCATCAATCTCATGAATAGGATTACAAAATCAAAACATGATATATAAGTATCTACTCTACATTGATTAATTATACTTGAAGGATTAATAATGTCAAAATAATCAAGAAACGTCATTTATTTAGACTAGATTATTCATGTTCAAGTCATCCAAGGCTTCCTTATCTTTCTTTAATTGGATATAGGTCATGTATATTTTTTTAAGCAAGGTATTGTCATCGTCATCTTTTATGTATTAACTATTATGTATATAAAAATTGGTCTCATTAATACCACAAGTCTAATGTAATTTATCATCACCAAGAAAAATATTATCTTTATCTTCAGTTTGACCATTAAATTTTGAAAAAACTATTTGTATTCCATCCATTTGGTTGAGCATATTTTTTTTAGCCTTGTCAAGGTTCACTAAAATTTTAGTATTGTTGATCATTTGTTTTCCTGGGAAATCAATCTCTTTTGGCTACAAAAAAACTTTGTATTTTTATCCTTTTAGAATCATGAAGCTTAGACAAACAATTAACAATAGTTCTATTATCATCATCATCCCATAGGTATTTCATATAATCAATCCCATCATCCACGTTCCCATTACTTAATTTCTCAACAAAGTTGATCCATCTATTAGCTCTCTCTCTCTAAGTGTCCATTATTACTTTCTCCAAACTATGAATACTCAAAGGCCTTTTATACTCCATTATTATACTAAAGCTATTGATTAATAGTATAAGTAGAAGTAGCATCACTAATTACATTATAATTATCATCAATCCTTTGAGTTGGAATATATATTTAATAAGTACAAAAGTTATATAATGTGGTATATCACAATAATATTGTGCTTCTTCTCTTAGTTGATATGAAGGAAATGAACTCAAAATCTAACAATTTGAACCATCATTACCATCAAGTTGGATAAAAAAATTAGGTAGAAATTTGTCCCTTTACAATTTAAATATATGTATAGAATGAAAGGAATCTTGACCAGTTTCTTCAACACTTAATTATGTCACCATATCATCTTTAATCTAAAAATAAGACCAAGAACGGTGTCTTGAGTGTGTAGTGATACACATGGATTAGTATTACACTAAACATATGAAACCTCATGTATTTGATCATGATAGCATAAGAGATTAATATTCATCAAATATTTTTCATCAAGGCCATCAAAAATTTCAAGAGCAAAACTTCACCTTCATTATTAATACTAGGTGTATGATAATTGCCACTTGAAGTTCCAATTTTCTCGATGTCATTTTTACTCCTAGTTGACTATGATAAATCAAAATTTGCAACTGTTACCAAAAGTCAAAACATTAGAAACATTTTTTCATTGGCAACATCCATATGAAGATGGAAGTCATTGTTAACATATCTCTTTCAAACAATGGTTGGGTTTTTTCGGATTCTCTTGCTAAGTTTTTTGAACAATGGTATTGCCCCTCGTCTTCTTCCATTTTAAGGTGGTTGTGGGATCTCATGGCTCAACACATTTCTTGGGGTTTATGGAAAGAGAGAAATAACAGAATTTTTCGGGAGACCAAGCTTAAGGTTGACAGTCTTTTTATCAAGATTTGTCATGCCATTCTTGAGAATTTTGCTTTGATTCATTATAATTCTCCTCGGGGTGTCCCTTCAACTTTTCTGGCCGGTTATGAGTTGTGGTGACCTCTAAATGGAATATAAATTGTATTCCTATTGTGAATTCCAAGCCAAGCTCTATTGCTACATTGAACACTAGATGGAAGCCTCCTCCTTTGGGTTGGGTTAAAGTTAATTTTGATGGGGCAGCAAAGGGGAATCCTGGACCTACTGGATGTGGGGGGGTGTTAAGGAATGATTTTGGTATACTCCTGGGCGCAATGGCACTCCCATTGGGTACACAGACCAATCATTGCGCAAAGGAGGAGGTTGTGTTCATAAGTGTTAAGTATGCCATCAACAAAGGATACTCCAAACTTTGGGTGGAAGGCGATTCTATGAACATCATAAACTATCTACATGGCACCCATCCTCTAAGCTGGAATGTCAACCATCTTATCAAGGATACGATTATTATGTTGCAATCTTGTGATGAGACCCGAGTCTCTCACGTCTACTAAGAAGGAAACTCATTGGTAGATTTTTTTGCCACCAAGGCTATCAGCCTGAATGAATTCCATTCGTGGGAGGAGGGATCGATCCTTCCCAAGAAAGCTAGTATTTTATTAAGGAATGATGGTGTGGGATGAGGTGTTGAATCATTTATGGTCTTGTACCTGCCTTCAGTTTGCATGCTTTGTGGGTAGCTTTCGGCTCTCTGGTCTTCAGTTGAGTTGTGTTTGCAAGGGTTTTGTGAATTTTGTGGCAGTTGCAATGGGTGGCGATAGGAGTCAAATCGAGTCGCACTCTTGTGGTAACATTCGAAGAAAGAAGAATCTCTGGAGTATATTGAGCCATGGGAATTTCACTCCATTCTTGGAGAGATTGCATAGGAATGACCCTAATGCCTCGGTGCAATTTGTCTCTTTCTGGCATAATTGAAAGCTTAGGATTAAAATTCTGGAGGTGGAGGTCAATGAAGATTTGATTGCCACTGTAACCGGAATGTTGACTATGGGTAGGAAGTTTTTTAAGGACAAAAAAAGCAATGAAGAAGCGATGGTTCAATTTTTCAAAGATGATGAGAGGAAGCATTTAATCAAATTGGAGAGCTAGGGTTATGAGAGAACTTCCCTCAAAAAAATTTGGGCGATTGTTGCGGAGGTCATGATGTGTTACGTGACCCTGGAAGGGAGATTTAGGGCTATTCTCAGCCACCATTTCACGCTCCTCAACTATTTTCGTCATGGTTTGTTCATTTTGCTTCCTTTTTTCTTGTTATCTTCTTTGGAGGTCTCAATTTATGTACATCTGAAGAATAGAAAGGCCATTGTCCTCCATGAAGGGCTTATCCTTCTTATTATGGAGCACGTTAAGGCTCTCATCACGACTCCGGCCATTAAGGGCAAGGAAAACTTTGTTAGTGATCTATCTGGGTCGTCGGGTTCAAATTCCCCTTTAGAAGAGGACGAGGAATGGAACAAGGAGGAGGAGGATGCTTCCCTTGCGGAAGTGGCTATGTCTTCGAAGAAGAGGAAGGTGGCTAGTGCCAAGTGTAATAGGTTTCCTAAGCGGATGGCCCTTTCTGAGAGTGAGGACACGGAGGTGGGTTCGAGTGATTCTTCTCCCAAGTCTATGGAGGTGGTTGTTGGTAAAGTTGTTGTTGGTGGTGGTTCGAAGTTTGGGACACAGGGTAATGCTAAGGATTTGGTCGATAAACCGAGGAGGTTGTCGAAGAGAATTGCCAATTTAAAGAGCAAGGCTCCTGAGGTCTCGGTCAAGGACCCTAGCGTGGTTGGTGAGGAAAAGGTTGTTGATGAAAAGACGCTGGCTATTAAGGACTCTCCCATACAAGACCTACCTAAGGAGGAACAGGATGAAGAAATTAGGGGTTTGGGCGAGGAGAATGTGGAGAAGAGCAAATCCAGGTAGGTGCCCTTGAAGGTAAATTATCTTTCTGAAGACTTTTCTTACCTAGACAATTATGCTACTTCCATGTTTGATTTACTTGATATGGCTAGGGCTAGGGCCACTGGTACCTTTAAATTGGCTAAGTGGACTCTTTAGGAGTTCAATAAAATCAATATTAAAATTAGAGGCTTAAAAAAGAATTTGAAGAATGGTTTGAAAGGGTTTGCGCCAGACATTCTTATTGATAGAATGGTGGACCTTGAGGGTTCTTATCATGATTTTAAGTCTCTGTGTGAGGATAGATTGGCAGTTGTGGAAGCCAAGGTTTTAGGCATAAATACGAACATCAAGAAGTTAATGCAGGCATGCCATAACTCGGTCAAGAACAGTGCGGACTCCCTGGAAGTCCTATTCAGGAAAATTAGTGAGCTCAGGGAGGATCAAGTCTACTTCTCAGAGCTTATGGACAAGGAGCATGCGACCAAGGGCAAGGGAAAAAAAGCAGCTAAGGATGATGACAAAGGTTCTGTTGGCAGAGGATCGACGGATTGGAAGAAAACTTTTGATGCCGAGAAGAAAGAGTTGTTGGATATGGTTGAGAGGCACAGGAACTAGTAGATTGAGATCGCCAATACTCTTGGTGGCTTGAATTAGTGTGTTGTTTTTTCTTTCTAGCTTTTTGTTTCCTACTAGGGGTTAGTTTCTTTTAGGTTGTTTTGTTCTTGTGTTGTTGTTGGGTGTTGATGGTGGTATTTTGTCTTACTTTTAGTTAAGCACCCGTTCGGTTGTGTTTTTTGGCTATTGGGTTGATGCTACTGGTTATTTGAATATTCTCTTTGGTAGCAATTTGTATCCTCAGTTGTAAAGGGTTTCGAGTCCCTTCAAAACCTGTTTTTTCCCATTAATCAAAACATATCTCTTTCAAACTCAATAAAAAATACCAAGAAAAGAATTATATTAACCTCCTTCAAGAGTACTAGATACTCATCTCTTTTTCCATCATATTGCTAGAATCCCAATTACATTCTTTTGAAAATAAAATATTTTAATATTTTCTTGATTGCATTTATGATCAATATGCATGGTGTGCTTTATCGTATATATAAATCCTTATCAATTTCTACCTCTTATTTAATGGGTTGTAGAAAATGTGAATTATTATCTTTCTAACCCTTCCTTTGCTACTTGAATCATATGAAATCTCTTTGACTGTAAGTTACTTAACTTATAGTTTTATATATTCCATACTTACATGGTTCTCCTTTTATTGATCTTCAATCATGACTTCTTCTTTGGCTATAATATGTAATAGGTTGTTGACATGATATGGTTTCATCACTTGATTCTTCACTTCCATCATAGATGTTTGGGCTACATAACATGCTGATATGTATAAATTTACTTCTTGAGGTTGCAACTCCAATGGCTATCACTTTCAATATGTGGATCACAACTCTCATCATTAGGACTAGTGGCTTCATGTGCTTTGTCTTGTGTGCATGCATCAAAATTATTTTTCTAATTTTAATGTTTTCTACCAAGACCAATCCCAACCTCACCAAGAACTCAATACAATTATATTCCACATGCTAGGTTGTCTCATGAAGACTGCATACTACATTTAATAAGTAATGTTATCATTGATTGAATTAGCTATAGATTAGAATTACTTATTATGTATATGTTTTTTTAGAAACTAGAGAGTAAATTAATATTGTAACCCATTTGATGACTAACTTGAGTTCTTGTAAGGCCATAACCTAGTTTTCTAGCATTAGAGCTCTCCTAACTATATTTTCCAAAGTGAATACACTAAAAATTTCTCAGATGTGAATTTTGAACCAAGGATCAATTACCATAGGTAGTGGATTTTAACATATCAACATGTGCTAACTCATGATAAATATTAGTCCTCTAGAACATCATGCTAAATATTTGATAAAATTTTGAAATGGACTCATGGGGCTTCCTTCTATCTATGGAAAGCTTTGATAAAGCTTCTTGTGGATCTAAATTTTGATCACATTATCTTAAGAAAGTATTCTTTGATTTAACACAAGAGTGTATCAAATTCGGTGTAAGTCAATTAGGTGGAAGACTTACATATGAATTACATGTTGCAACCTTTAATGTGTCAAAAAATAAATGATACATTACATATTCATAGTAGATTTCATTTTGTGTAATTAATTTTTTATGTATCTTCACATGATCCATATCATTCTATCTAATTTGTGGAAATAAGGAAGACAACTATATGCATTCATAGGAATCTCATGGAAACTCCTAGGTATAAAAAATGGCTACCTATAAGAACTAAACCAATCATATAGACAGCTCATCAAAAATATGCAAATTAACCATTAATTCTTTCAATTTTTAGATTCACTAGCCTCCTAGCAGTAATTTAGTAATAGGTTCTTTGACACACTCACCAAATTAGGTAAAGCATACGTGTACCTCACCTCTCCTGAATAGAAACCAGTCTCTAGAAAGGAAATCAACTATCCCCAAGGTCTATATCACTAGGTCATCGTCATTCAAGATAACTCAATAACCATTATAATTTTGTTCCAATTCAAGGGGGTTGTGGTGTTTCTAATTATATCAAGACAAGCATACCATTAATTAGACATGAACATGATTAATTTTTCAAGTTTGGAATTCATTATAAATTAATCCAAAATTTTCAATACATTTATATCACTATAAGTTTACTAATCAATAATGTATACACACTTGAAAGCATAAACTTTAGTTGTTTAACATTGATTTTGTAAGTTTTAGTCCTAAACTAGTCACATCCTAACCATATGTATGAAAAATTATAAAAGATATAAAGGTTTAAGAAATTAAATGAGCATTTTTATGGAGATGAAAAATCTAACCCTATTGAGATGAGAAATAAACCAATTCTTACTTGGCTAAAATACACACAACCATGGACACAAGGTAGTGCAAGATTGTAAGGAAAATAAATAATGAAGAAAGATGCAAACAACCACCATATACATATTAGGTACATACATCCCTCATAGCCTTCAATTCATTATATATTTCATTTCAACACTTAGTGAGAGTCATCAACATCATGGGAGTTATAAAAAAGCATCAAAACAACACAAATCATGTTTGGAAGACTCAAATAATAAAACGAGAAATAGTTAATAGTCTAAAAATTGCATTGAAAAATGAGTTTCCAATTGTTCAAAAGTATTTCTATTGTGTACTTAAAGGTAACAACTTACAATTTGGTTCCTTACAACCCAACAACCTGGAAAAAGTTATTACATTTTTAGTTTTGATCAATGGTAGTGAGAAAAAAGATCTAAGTGTCTAAAATAATCAAGCATTTAATTATTGTAGTAATCCTCATAAACAAAATAATTTGTCTCCTCCTTTATTAATTCTAGTGGTAACAATCTCTTAATAACCATATTCCTCCAAGAAGCACAATGGTTGCACAACTTCCTAGGCTAGTTCATTTTTTTTAGTAATGATCTCCATATAAAATGTTAATGCTCATGTAAGTGGTTTAAAAATAACTCCCAAATCATAATGTATTTTTTGCAAGGCCTAAATCCTCTCATTAGCATATATCAAGGTCCCACAAGAGTTAATTTCATGTAATATGTAATCAAATTCATCCTACCAAGATAAAGGCCCTCATGTAACACTCAATCTAAAAAAAATCTAATGAGAATCATCTTTTGTCCTCGGTGGCAAATAAAGAAATCACTCTCCATTATTAAATCCAAAATAAATATCATTTAAATATATATGTTAGGACAAGAATTTTTTCAAAGCAAGAAGAATTCTTGATAATAGAAAGAAATTGTCTATAATAGTTCAAAATTTTATATCAATTTGAATAACAACAATTTCAATTTTAGATTCTCATAAACCCATAAACTATTTCTTGTAGCATCTTCCATGAAAAACAATCATATTACTTCATTATATAATCCTACAATTACCAAACAAGATAATTAGACTTAGACTTTAATAAATGAAAAAAAAGTTATAAGTCTGAATATTTATCTATAATATTATCCTTCGCATCTTAGTCCCTAGATCTACCAGCACTATAATGTCTTGAACTCAGTTAAACTAACATTCATGATCCTCATATATTTCAATAAGACCTATGTCTGAATTGCACATCCATAAGGCAGGAAAATTAAACAAATATGCTTATGAATATGTATGCAAATTCAAGTCTCTGAGATGAAATTAAACTCCAAATCCTCTCTTACCATGATGATAAAATTTGATGTTGCTATAAACGACTTCATCAAATTTTGTAAATCCTATCACATGAATATTCTCTCTTTTTAAGTAGATGATAATCTTATTCTTAGATCTCTCAAGTTCATTGGGAGGTCTCTAATCTTCAAGAAAAGCTTATTCTCTATGATAGCCACACCTACAGATTTAAGATTTAGGGATAACATTTTGGTGGTTTGCTTCAGATACTTCTTTGGCTTGGAGTGATTCATGTCACATCCCCATGAGGAGGCCTAAAGGAGGGGGCTTACATGGCAGAAAAAAATAAATTTAAAAAAAAAAAAATGCATTGAAAAGAAAGAGGAGACCACGCATTAATTGGAGGAATGGTGTCCCCCTCACATGCAGAGAGGAGTTAGTGTGGAAGCATGGAGGAGGGGGAACGAAATCCCTCAAAGAGATGTGTCCTCTTGCAATACTAGGATTGCAACATATGCACAAAACAAATATGTTGAAAAGGCTTAAGTAGATGATAATCTTATTCTTAGATCTATCGAGTTCATTGGGAGGTCTCTAATCTTCAAGAAAAGCTTATTCTCTATGATACCCACACCTACAACCACTTCCCTCTGCTAGCTCACCTCTATGTGCATTTGTGAGGTTGTTAAGTTATCCACATTATGTACACATGCATTAGGTGCTTAAGCTCGACATACTGTGTATATGTGATGCACACACTAATTATCATATTGTGTATATATGTTGTAAGTAAATTACACATTGTGCATATGTGATATATGCTTAAGCTAATCATCATGTGAATCTATGATGTGGGTATGAGCTAATCACCTTGTGTATATGTGTAATGTATGCTTGAACTAACCCCTCTGTATACCTATGAGGTGTTAAGAGCTAATCACATATGTGTGTGTGACAAAAGTAGAAGTCAGCCATATTGTGTATAATTATGTATACTCGAGCCAATCACATATGCGCGTGTGACAAAAGTAGAAGTCATCCATATTGTGTATAATTATGTATACTCGAGCCAATCACTATGTGAATGTGGTGTTGGATTGATATGATCCTTGTATGGTTTTATGTGTATTCATACACTAATGATGACATAGAACCAACACTCATTTGGAATGTGGTTGATCTCATTATGTTGCAATTGGATTAAATTGAAAGAAAAAAGTTTAATGAATAGTTGTGTTTTAAAAGTGAGATCAAAGATCTCATACAAGATGAGAGGATGAATTCTCTATATTTTTGTTGTATGAAATATGAAACCTTTGATTCTGAAAACACATATGCAGGCTAGGTTATCACAAACAAACGCTCAAAGTTTAGGTCCCACTGTAAGGATAAACCTTACATTAGGAGCTTACCACATTCTATTATGAATATATGAATAGTAGTATAGAATTATCATCACAATTATAATTAGAAAAGTTATAAAATTGACATTTTTAAATTAAACAGAAAATACTTGATCAATCTAATTAATTCTAAAGATTTAATAAAAAATTTAAAAATGGTTGTAATCAAAAGAAACATTATTTCCCTCTTCTCCTAAAGATATACCATATATTACACCCATTATTACAAACAGATTTAACTGTTTTGCATAGAAAATTACATGCAATATTCATGGAACCCAATAGAGACCCTGTGGCTTCATAAACACATGGAATCCTAGTTTGACATTATGATTTAACAAGAGTCTGTGCCTTAATATGCTAGCTTAAACTTAGGATCATCATGCTTAAACAGGTGTGTAAAACATGTTGACCAGCTGTCTAAAGGTGGCGATCCCACCTAGTAATGGATCCAACCATTCTGTCCATTCAATGAGTCGTGCATAACTATATAATAACTCTAGACAGGTATTTTCAAGTGAAGACGGGAAGAGAACAGGTAGTTGACAAGTAAAATCACCTTTGATGACACCCGAAACGTGTAGGAGATCATCAATCCTGCAGAGAATTATGTGTCAAAAGTTTATCTAGAGAAGGAAATCCTGTGTGTGTCAGGCAAGTATAGATTGTTTGTGTGTCATCGTGTCATTGGTGTGAGTTGTCTTATGCACAGGTGTTGTGCATCAGTAGCAAGACAATCACTGTCAAATGCTTAACTACTACGGTTTAGAAAACCATGTGAACTTGTGTTCTTGATATTGACTTCTGTTTGGAACTCAATCCATTGATAAATCAAATAACATAATTCCATTGGCCCCAAAAAAAACTCAGGGCCCAAGGATTCTTCTGTGCTCCGGACACAAGGGCCCAAAAAATTGTTGGTTATTTTGGAGGATAGTGTGGAAGAAGATGAAAATAAAATTGTAATTGTTTTCAACACATCATCCATGAATCTATGGACAAACTTATTTACTGACAAACTTAGTAGTAAATATAGGAATATGGGAAATTTGTTGAGATGTCTAGTAGGAGAAAAAATAGAAATTTGGGGCATGGTTCTAGCATAAAAGAAGTTTGCATATAATAATTTAGTTAATAGGAGTATAGGTAAAACATCTTTGTGGTAGCATATGTTAGTGATAGCAAATAAAAGAGGAGTGCAAAATTAAATGAGTTTGTAGAACACATGAAGGAGGTACATGTAAGGAGATTAGAAGTTAGTTGGAAAGAATGAATGGTAGATATAAGAATAAGGTTGATGAGTAGAGGAGACATAAGGAGTTTGAATTATGTAATGATGGTATATTTGAGGAACGGGAGATTCTTATTGGGAGATATAAGTTGAAAATGGAAAAGTATGGTCTTTGTGGAATCATTAGAAATTTTTATTAAGGAAATACATATGAAGTGGAGCATAATAATAGAATTTTCATACCCTTATTATAATTTTGTGTCTATTTTTTCCCTTAGTCCATGTGTGTACTTTTTGTATTGTTTTGACACCTTTTTCCTAGTATGTGTCACCCCTAGCCATGTGTATTTTCGAACCCATTTTGTGTGTCCATCCAATTTTTTATTTAAATTTTGTATCTCTATTGGTCTTAAATTTCCCATCCTTCATGATCCCTTACCTTCACCTTGGTCATCTTTTTAAATAATTTAATGAGAACCTATCTATTGAACCTAGAACCCTAACCACCTTTAAAAACTTATTTAAATCCATTTTCACACATGGTTCCATTAAAAAAATGGGTACAAAAATTATCATGAGCCCATCTTTGGAAATTGGGTTTTCTAAGGTCCTAATCATCAATGCCTACTACTTGCACAAATGAGGATGAAAATTCAAATTCCTCCGATCAAGATTAAAAAATTACAACTTCATTTTATAATGCCACACATCACATAATATATTTTTAGCTCCAACTCCCTCCAAAAATCTTTTATAAAGCATCCATAGTCTCATTTTCACACTAGTTTGACAAAATTTTAACTTGATGCGATTATAGAAAAAAATATCCCTATTATCCCATTCATTTGAGTCTTGTTCATCATCAAATGTCTGGATGGCTAACAACAAATATATGTGTGTTTTTGTGGGAAGGAATCTATTGCCATGGATGACGGAGTATTTAATGATGTTCTTTATGGGCCTTTATTATCAATTAATATCCTTTCTATCTATCAAATAACACATGGTAAAGCAAGAAGAGTGTTGAGCTCACACTATATTTTTTCATTATCTGAGATTTGCATAGCAGAGATATCGTTATAGTTGGGAAGGTTGATCACCAATCATGAGTCCACCTTCTCACATTTTACTCCTATTGTTCCTTCGGCTAATGTTCACACCTAGGCATCTAGTGTGGACACTTTTAAGGAGATTTAGTATGGTCATTTGACTCTTGGTATTATTTCATCCACAAGTTCTAGAGACATGTGTTGATATTCCATCTCCTTCGTCTATTGTTGCATATGATGATGCTTGTGTTTCCATGGTTTTGTCTTCTTGTGAATCAGTACAGCAGGAATTTCATTGTCTTCCAAAGAAATCTACTTGGGATGAGTACTTGATAGATATTGCCAATTATTTTTGTGAGTCTCGCATTTCAAATTTGGTAGACACCATTGATTGCATCCATCTTCTCTTTGATGTAAATGATCCTTCTTCAGTTGTTGTGAAGGAACACTTTGACCCTCTTTTTTATTCTCTACATGATCATTCCTTATCATTTGACATGAGTGTGGATTCTTTTGAGAAGCATTTGGAGGAGACTTATTTGTCTTCAAATTAGGTATCCTTGTTTTTGGATTTTGTTCTATAATCATTTCTAGGATATTCTAGATTGTGATCTTCTGTAGTGTGGCCTAGAACACTTGTTTAAAGTGTGATAGATTTCAGCATCAACTTGGAGACAGTTGAGAATACTTCAAATACATCACACATCATCTTTCTTCCCTCGTCTTCCTTTCAAAAATGGAAAGACATCCTACATACCATCTTGGTTTTACTTCTTCCTAAGGGGGGGAATGGTGTTCAACAATATTGGATCATCTTCAACATTCATTTTCAGGAATATATCATCATTGTAGGAGACACAGCATTGAGGGGGGCTTGCATGGTCTTTCTTCTTCTCTCTTACTAATTTAAATCCTCGCATTGGGTTTTTTCCTTCTAATTCTTCATTAAGAGCATTTTTTCATCTCTCTTTTGGGGAGGATTTTGTCCCACTCAATTTTCTCCTTTTCTTCAATTTTGAGAGATTGAATTTGTACATGGTAACCTAACATGGCCTCGTAGTCGAAATCCATATTTGCACCATTTGCATAATAATCTACTACTCCCTAAGTTGCGCTTAAGGGGGGGTTTTGGTGTGAATTAAGTATTTTACCTAACTAATTCACCTCGTAGGTTCCATTCACATGTTAAGTTTACTTAGGTCCTAGATAATCTTTCTAGAAGGTTGTTAGTTATCATAATATATTGTCTTATCTTTTGATATTTAATTCTAGTGTCCTAGATCATTTAATATTTTTTGAGTTAGTTGTCTTGTGACATAAGATTAAGACACTTGTCATGATCTTGTCTAATCCTATGTCTCACCTTGGTTATATAACCAAGGGCCTCATGTGTAAGTAAACGATCAAATCAATCATAATCTATCATTTGCATCCTTTGATAGAATACATTATTCTCTCATATCTAATCCCTCTTGTGCTTTCGTGAAGTTCTTAGATCTTAGGAGACTACAATCTTCAACCAAATCTTGAATGGAGTAAAGCATTTGTACCAACTCTTACAAAAATGGGCAACAGGTTGGAAAAATGTTGATAGTGAATTTTATCCATTTTGAGAATTTATCAAAACCCAATGTTGCTACTTGACGTTCTCAACACTATTTGTTCAGACATTGGGATCTATTTCCTAACACCCTAGGCGGTGTTCACTAACACACTAGAAATTGGTGATGTATTGGGTGATGGCTTCTAGATACCTAGTACATTTCAAACTTTCAATAACTTTTCTTGCCAAAATTGTGTGATGACTTGCATGGTTTTGGATTCTTCACTATCTTTTATGTCTAAGATATTCTTATCTATATTTATAGTTTAGAGTAAAAGGGTGTCCTATTTGGGAGACATACTCAATAAATCCCCTAAGATGATATTTTTAGCCTCACCAATAACACCATGGAAAGATCTTAGTGTGTGCATAACCTAGTGAATATGTTAATGGTGGTGTGTGTAAATATTTAGATGTCTAACTCACAAACTTTAATCATAATTCTATAATATGGTTATATGTGGTTGTCAAAGGAGAAATGGGCTATAAGAATCACATAAAATAGAGAAAATGGAGAAAGCAAGGAAGGAAAAAATGTAATTTTCAACAAAAAGGTTTCTAAAAATGGATATAGGGTGTGGCTTCATAAAAGGATTGGAAATGGGTAAGCTAGGGCTTCAAGGAGGAGGATGAGAGGATCAAAGAGGTGAGGAATATATAGGAGAGCCTATCACAAAAGGACTATGGAGTCAATGGCTCTAGAGGCTCCCAATTCTTTAGTCTTCAAAGTTGTTGCTTGTTTCCTTGCATAATAATTGAATCCTTTTAATAACATAAAAAATTATGGAGGATTAAATGATAGTAATTGTTCTTGAAATCTTCTAACCTAGAAAAGGGAGGGCAAGACTAGTTTTATAGGTATATTTATATCAAGTGACCATTAAAATCTTAGAAATTAGTAGGGTTAAAATGGGTACCAAAAATCAAAACTCAAAATTTGAACATGAACATGAGTATTAGTTTATGTATATGTATAAGCATGACCACAAGAAAATATTCATATCTTGAGTGAATTAGTTTCCCAAAATTTCAAGGATTACTTGGAAATACTCCTAAGGTTGGTTCTCCTATTCTTATATTTATATGATTAAGGAAAAGACTAAAGCATAGGTTAAATGATATTAAAACATGACTTGGAAAATGGGCACTAAAGTGAATGCAAAAATGTAATGTGAATGTTGCAAAGTGGACATTTCTTACTTTACATTTTACCCCCACTTTGGTGGGTTGATGACACTTTCTAAATAATTACACTAAAATAAAATATATTCATACATAACCTAAAGATTTGAGGAGGATTAGATATGTGTAAATCAAGGGATTTTTATAAACCACAAAGTAGAATATCACCTTAGCAAATGTTTGGTTAAATCATAACCAATGAAACATAAAAGATAGAGATAAACTAGGGCACAGGAGACTGTTGTTCAGTGGTTTTTTCCCTGTTGCTTCTTCCATCTCGGTTGATTTGAAGGCGGAAACGGTTGAAGAAATTGAAGAGAATGTCTCTGAGCTCTCCGTTCGTTGTAACACCCCTCCATTTTGTGCTATGTTGATTAGACAATGTTTTCCCCATGTTACGCTTTGTTTCTAATAACTCTTGAATTAAGGTGTTGGTTTATTGTTTGATCGCTCTCTGTTAAGTGACATGAATGTTATAATTTGATGTGATTGTATTTTATTATGAGGTTATCATTATGGCATGTTTTAGATTAGCATAGTATGTACTTGAATTAATGATGTCTTGTGTTTTGATTATGTTAATGATGTAAGCTTTGTCAGTTATTGATACTGTATTGGTGAAGAGAACGGTATTGCATCATTCGCTTGCGAGTGCCCTGTGATTTCCGCGATTCTCTCTTCACGGTGTGAATAATTTATTATATGTATACATGTACGACATTTGTTTGTTTGCAGGATTGCAGGTACCGGACATTAGCTTCACCTAGTTTCACAGGTCTGAGCATGTCCACTACTCAACAGTAATATTAGGAGATAGTAACGGGTTACCTAGTCATACCTTTACCCTAGTACAATGTGTCGTTAATTTGAACTTGGTCTTAGTTTTATCATTGTTGTTCTGGTATTTTATTCTTGTGCAAATTTAATTTAGATTAAATGTGTATTTAATTTTAAATATTTAATTAAATGAATTATTGTTGTGAGGGCTTTAGAATAAATAAATAAATTTATTTTGGTTATGTTGATTGAGTAATTTTATTATTAAAAATAAATGGTAATTAAATAAATAAAAATATTTAAATTAGTTGCAATTAGTAAATTGTATTATTATATTTAAATGCATGTGAATGGAAAATATTTAAATTGTTGAGGGAAAAGATATTTTAGATATTTTGTTTAAGATAACTGAGAGTTAGAAATTTGTGATCTAATTGTTGAAAATTCATTCACGGTGAGGATTTTGGAAAAAGAAAAGAAAAGAAAAGAAAGTTGTTTCACAGAAAAAAGAGTTGATGATGGGGTTGTGAAAAATTGGTGAGGAAATTGTGGATCTTTCAGAAGAAATTGTTTTAGAATTATTTTGTTGTAAAATTCTTAACTGTGTTTTTTGTTGTCTTCTGGAAGGAGGCAATTGCATTGAAGAAAGTTTTGGCTACATTGAGAATTAAAATTATAGAGAAGCTCGGCAACATTTTCTTGAGGCAACATTCTTCTGTAACAGGTTCTTTACTATTTTTGTGAAATTTGAAATTAAAAAGTTATTTTATTACTGCAAATTGGAAATGTTTTAGGAAATGATTTTTCAATACTGTAGAAGTTTTTGTTTCTTTCTTTTAAAAGATTACCGTGAAAATAAAACCTCTGTAGAAAACAATTAAATCCTTTGTGTAATTTGTTTATTCAAAATAGATTTATACAGGAGGAAATTATAGTGGAATTATTGAACCTCTGTTGAAATTAAATCAAAACTTAGAAACTTCTTCCTGTGAAAACATAATTTATTCTTCTGTAGAAAATGATAAATTACCGTTGAAGATTTAGATCTTTGTAGGGAAATATTTTTAACACGATAGCAAATTTAAAAGGAAGTATTTGAGAAATTAGAAAACCTCTGTAGGATTGAAAATGAAATCTTATGAGAAAACTAAAATAATTGGAAACCTCTGGTAATTTGAAAATTAAAACAGGAGAGAGAGTGCGTCACTAAATTAATCATAACTCAAAATTTACGAATTGGGTAGGGCTGAATTTTTTATATGTTTTAGACGACTTGATTGCGCACCTTCAATAAAAATTTCAGAGAAACTCAGATTCGAAAACAAAAGTTATTAAAGTCGCAACATACAGGATTTATGATTAGGGTTGTCTGAAAATTGTTAATTTATATTTATATATTTATTTATTTGTTTAAAAATATATATTAGAAATATTGCATATAATTTTAGAGTATTTAAAATATATTTAAATGTATTTTTCAATAGGTGCATGCACATGCACAATTTGATATTTTTAAATAAACGTTGGAAAATAATAATTAGATTATGTAATTAGAATTTATTTATTTATTTAAAAGAAATATTATATCGTTAATTAATGCATACCACGCACAAGTAGGTGTTTTATAATAAGATGATTTTATTAAAAGGATTAAGATTTCTATTTATATTTGTTTGTGAAATTTGAGTTAACAATTAGTTTTAATTTCCTTATGATTTGTAAACAGAAGTATTTATATATTAATAAAAGCATGTAAATGCATGGGTTAATAAAATCTTAAGATAAAAAGACTTAAGAGTGAAAGTTGATTTGTATTTAAATAGATATTGATTCAATTTGGATTTAGGAAATCCGAATATTAGATTATTTAAGTGCCTAAATTATTTTAAGTTGTATTATTTTTTGTTCACATTTGCGGGCAATTTGAATTGAATATTATGAGTAATTGTCAAACTCGAAATTAAGTAGTTGGTTTAATTCGTTGTGGATTTATTGGATTTAGGAAATCCTAATGGTCATTTATTTAATTACTTGAGTGGCTTCTTATTGTTGTGTATTCTTCTATAATTGTGTATTGGACATTGGAGATATTTGTTGTCGAAAAAATTATAAGTCTTCCAGATATTGTAAAATTGTGAGAGGGTTATTATATCTTTTGTTCGCCTTTTTTGAGATTTTCCTTGGGTAGTGCATTTTTTTTGGGTTTCAGTATTTAACATCCGTAGGGATGTGTGAATTAGTTTGAACACCCGATTACTATGAACGGGTTGTGTGATTGAATTTGAGCACTTGGTTATTACGAACGGGATGTGTTGCTCTATGCAAAACAGTTGATATTTGTTATCGTATTTTGTGCACTGTCTACCCTTGGGTTGTGGAATATGTTATTGTGTTGTCGATAGAGGAGTGGCTTTCAACGAGGGCCGGGACACAAAGGGGTCCCAGGATAATTCGTGTGAAAGTTAGTTTAATTAGTGAAAATTAAATAACCTTTATTAGGGATGGAGTAGCTTAATATTTAATCAGATAATTTAGCCTCGCTCATTGGCTCAAGGGCTAGTATGAGACTTGAGATGAGTCAGGAAGGCCTGGAATGGCAAGATCGTTATCTTGTCTTCTCGAAAGATAATCGATTTCGCACTGGTGTGCATGTGGGGCCGGAATCATGAGAGGTTACCAGGATAACCCTAGAGGGGGGTCGGGACCTAGGAAGATTTCCTTTGGATAACCAATGCAACCTTTGTGATGACACTCCTCCTATGACAACGGTCGGTTTGTATTGTACAGTGGATGTATTTGATTCAGTGGTTCTGGAAGCAATGTAACCTTATGTTTTGTGTCTTTTTGGTGCAGTGTTGTTTTGCATTTACTGGTACAGTGTGGTCTTGTATATTGTCTGTGTCTAGAGGTAATAGGTTTGTCTTGGTTACCTGTTACTATCTCCTAACACAGGGGCTGGGCCTACGGGTACCAGATGGTTGGGTGGCGTGCATCTTACACTGTTGAGTTTCTCTTCCGTTCATGATGGCGAGATCTTCTTGTTCGAGGAGCTCGTGTGGTTCTCTAGAGTTGTTCTTCTCCTTCTTCATTGTAACTGTGGATATATATGTATAATTGTAATACCTCATTTGTATCGAGGTGAACCTTTGTGATGTAATTGTAATAATGTTTATGATCTATTCATTATTGGATTTAATGGTGTTGTATATGTGGAAATATGTTCAATACATTTCTATGTGTTAACTTTATCTTGTAATGGTTTAATGCTTTGTTGTAAGTTGTATCTTGAGTTTAAAATTTATATGCTATGGTTGGTTAAATTTTATAAGCAATTGTGTTCACATGTAGACGCGTTACGTAGCCTAGAGGATGTATGTGGTTAGAGTAGGAAACTTTACTCGTCTTATTTTAAATTTTAAGAAAAAAATTAGTTGTGCTTCCGCGGTATTGCATAGTCCTCTAGGTTGCGGGACGGGGTTTTACATTCGTGGGATGATCTGTCGGTTTTGGGGTTTTTGGCCTAGCCTCTCTCAGTTGCATTCCTAGATCTCTCATGAATGGGAGCCTCTAATTTCTGGTAAAGTTCATATTTTCCCCATGGCCAAGGGGTTTTTTGTTGCCAAGTTTTATAATGTTGAGGATAGAAATATAATTTTATGTGAATTTTTTTAGCTGGGAGGACAAACATTTGTTGATGCTTAAGCCCTCGCATTTTGATTTCAACCTTGCTTCTGAAACTTTCAATAAGATCCTGATTTGGGTTCGGCTGCCTAATCTTCCCCTCCACTTATGCGTTGATTCTCTTCTAGAGGAAGTGGGTGAAGCCCTTGGTGAATTTTTGTTGGTGGATGAAGAATCCTCTTATATTCTTCATTCCACCTTTGCCCGCATACTAGTCAAAATGGATGTTTTAAAAGGGTTGTCTGCTGAGATTGTTCTTAAATCTTCTAAGGGGTCTTGGGTCCAATCTTTGGACTATGAGGGGATTCCCTTTCGTTGCAGAAGATGTTTTAAAACAAGTCATGCTGCTGCACAATGTGGTTTTGAGAAAAAGTCATGAAGACTACATGATGGAATGGTGCTTCTCAACAACATTATACGGTTGAGAAGAAAGTTGAGCAACCTAGGATTTTTTTTGAGGTTGTTGCTTTGGATTCACAGGGCCTTAGGGCATCCTCTCTAGATGTCTCTATTGGAGGGGTTGTTGATGCTATGCAAGACTACAATGTTGAAACCCCTAAAGAGAACGAGACTGGGCCTATGGCTGCCGCTTCTGGTAATGGTGCTTTGTCCATCATTTCAGGTGGCTCTCCTCATATGGCCACACCTGTTGGGAGGAACATGGTTCAAATCTCTAAGACAACGGCTGCAGGCTTTCTTCTTCAAGATAATGGTGCACTACCTTGGCTTGACAAGGAAGCGCAAGTGGAAGAGGGTTGGATCACTATAAAGGGAAAGAAAGAGAAGTCCTCTAAGCCTCCTTTTGACATGACTCTCTACTCCCACAAGAGTAACTCTAAATGTAAATCTTGATGGTTCTTGTTTGGGGGCTGGTTCTTGGCTGGTTGCTGGCTCTTGTGGCTTTGTAGTCGGTTGTGGTTCTTTGGCCTTGGTTTCCTTTTGATACTTCGTTGTTTGTGCTTTCTTATATTTATTTTTAGACAACCTTTTGGTTGAGGGTTCCAGATCCTTTCAAAATCTGTTTGTAAAGGGTTTCAGGTCCCTTCAAAACCTGTTTGTTCCTTAATCAAAAACATTGCCACCAAATTAATGGCCCAATCTAGGCCAAAAAGGTAAAATGGTAAATATGGTGATGATTGTGTTCACCACCTAGATGAATGTGGTTTCCAACCAAATAATTAGGCTAGATCCAAAACATGGTAAAACAATCAAAATAATAGCTATGTGGTTTTCACCTAGCTATATGTGGCTTCCAACCAAATTTAAAAAATGTCAAGCCTAGATGAATGATAAGATTAGAATAATCATCACATAAATAGCATATGAATATGTCTTCCTTATAATTATTGGAGAAAGAAGAAGAGCCAGCCAATTTAAGGTAAATATGATAAGGAAGAAAGGAAAATATTTCCAAGGTATTGTAGGAAATTTAATAGAATAGGGGGATGTTTAAGGAGATGCCCCTAAGAATTATGAATATTTTTCCCAAGTGATGGTCAAGTGTACAATGTATAAGATAAGAGTTGACAAAAATATACAAGATATATAGAAGGAACAAGAAGAACAGATTAGAGGGAGAAGATACACTAACTAAGGTGATGTCCTTTATCATATGAATAAAGATAAATTTCCCCAAGGAAAGGGTGAATATGACACAATATGAAAGGAAATATTTATAAACAATGTATGAATAGGTGTGTGTTTCTGTGTGTGTAGGTGAAGGTTGTATCATGTGAGATCAAAGAGTAGAAGTCTATGAAAGAAGAATGAAAAGGGTATCTAGGAGTTTGAATATTTCAAGATAAGCACTACTTGATTAAAGTAAATTAGTAAAAGGAATATCCATCCATTCAAGGTTATGAAAGATAGATTATAAGTGGAACAATTTTTTATCTAGGAGGAGAGATATAGACACACATCAACTACTAAGAAATATTTAAATGTTAGTAGATTAATAAATTATAAAAATTGTCCAGAAAAATAAAATGTGAAGAGTAATATTAGTAGGTAAGAGGGATTATAAGCGTAGAAAACACATTCACATAAGAGAGCATAAATGGTTCCATGATATTAAATTTAGTCCTAAATAAGATATTAATAGTATGATTTTACATTAGGATCATTGTCATCCTTCCTGATAAAATTTCATATACACATAGGAAGGAATAACAAGGAAGGGATGGGAAACAACAATTGTCAAGTTTAAAAAGTATCAAAATGAGCACAACATGGGATGTATGCATGCTCAATCAAGAAGATTTGATGGGTGGTAAGGAACCAAGATTAGGATTAATATATATGTCATCATCCCAAATAGGTATAGAACAACAACAAAAGAGAAGATATAGGTGAAAATAGGTGGGATACAATAAATAAAGTGGGAATAGGCATGGGATATATGAATCAACATAAAATAGAAATGGGTTTCCTAGTACTTTGTATGATCCCTAAAATGTCATGAAGAGAAAGATACAAACAAGGATAGAAAGAAGAATTAATCACATGTAAGAAGGCTGAGTAAATATAAGAATCCAAATATATAGAGTGATAATGATGTAGGAAATGCATAGAGTGTGATTTATGATGTATATATATTAAGGGTCAACATATAAAATGCCACATATTTTGGCATGAAAAAAAGATACCAAAGGTAAAATGTGATCAACTATTAATAGAAGTGTAATAGTTATCAACTAGAGGTTCAATGATCACACTACCTTGTGATGAGAATTTTTTATGTAAGGAGAATCATCTAAAGGAGACTTAAAATATCTAAGCAATCCTTTTATGAAAGTAGGGGATAGAGAGACATATACAATGGTCTTACATGGAGGATTTCCAAAGAATGAGATAAGCTCCACAACCATAATACATGTAGAAGTAGGAATATAAGTGAATGAGCATTAGAAGAAGGATTGTATGTGTAAACATATCAACAAGATCATAGTTATCAACATGTGTATCATATGTGAGTTATATATGATGTGTTGTTTTAGGTTCATCTACCAAATCAATATTGATATCATGAGGCGTAGGAGGTACATCCTAAAGAGATAAAATGATGGCACCCCCATCAATAAGATCTTGTATTTATTTTTTGTAAGGCTAAACATTAATTGGTAGAATGACCTAAAATCCTCTTATATGATTAATAAAGACGTGAACAATCATTTACTTAGAAGATTTCTTGATTGCAAGAGGAGGAAGAGTGATTAAGTTAGCCTCTAACAGAAGTGGAAGTAAATGCTTAGGTGGCTCAACAATATGTGAAAATTATTTTTTGTTTGTCTTGTCAAATGGGAGGAGAATTGATTTGAGAAGATTCAAATGGAAAATCTATAAGAGGAATAGATGGAGAAGTGATACCAACTCATGCAATCAACTTTTGTTCAACCTTGGTACGATTGCCTAATCTTCCCCTCCACCTTTGGAATGACTCTCTTCTGGAGGAGGTGGGTGAAGCCCTTGGTGATTTTTTGTTGGTGGATGATGAATCTTCAGACATTCTTCATTCCACCTTTGCTCACTTATTGGTTGAAATCGATGTTTCAAAAGGGTTGCCTGCTGAGGTGTTACTTAAATCTTCTAAAGGTTTGGGTCCAATCTTTGGATTATGAAGGGATTCCCTTCCGGTATAGATGTTTCAAAACTAGACATGCTGCTACACAATGTGGATTTGAGAAAAAAGCAAAGACGGCTACTTAGTGGAAAGGTGCTTCTCAACAGCATTATACGGTTGAGAAGAAAGCTTATCAAAATAGGAGTTTTTCTGAGGTGGTTGCTTCTGAATCATAGGGTCTTGGGACCCCCCCTCCGGACGTCTCAAATGGTGGGGTTGTTAAGGCTACCCCTAATGAGCAAGTGACTAGGTCTCAGGCTGCCATTTCTGGTGATAGCACTTTGGCTTCCATACCTAGCGGATTTTCAGATAAGTCTTTGTCTATGCAAAGGAATAAAGATGAAACCCCTAAGAATTTGGCTATAGGCATTCATCTTCAAGAAAATGTTGAGCTAGCGTGGCATGGTAAGGTTGCGCAAGTGGAAGAAGGTTGGATCACTGCTAAGGGCAAGAAAGCCAAATCCTCTAGGCCTTCTTTTGACATGACTCTATGTTCCCACAAGAGTGGTTCTAAATGTAAATCTTGACGAGTCTTGTTTGGGAGTTGGTTTTTGGCTACCTACAGGTTGTCCTTTCTACAGCCTTGTTTTTTATTGTAAAGGGTTTCGAGTCCCTTCAAAACCTGTTTTTACTTGAATCAAAAACTTTTGTTCAACCTTGGTGGACATAAAGATAAATCAAAACAAGAAGCTTGGAGGCCAACAGGAATTTTCTCTTGAATACGAAGTAAGGGGTTGTCTAGAAAGATGGGTTGGATAATAAAATTGAGAGAATGGAATCTCATGTAAACAATCAAAGAGAAGAAACAAGAAGTACACTCTATATTACTTTTTTTAGAGCATAATATTTATGAAGAATCATATCATTTTGATAGATCTGAATAAATAACTAAAAAGACTCTAATATAAGATATCAAACTTGTATTATAAATATGTTTTAAGCGTATTTTTTATATAAAAAGATTATTTATTAATTAATAAATCAATTAATATTTTCTTAAAAATTATCTTATAAATATTAATTTATTTATTAATAACATTAATATTTTTAGTGAAAAGATGTAACATCCCAAATGAGAATTACTTACCTTTGGTTTCTTATATTTTAGAGATTCTCATTTTTAAAATATGAAATGTAATAGTTGAAAATTTATGATTTTTTTATAGATAAATGTGAACCTTGGAAGACCACTCCTTCTATATTTATGAAAATGTCTATACAATAAATAAAGATTCTCCAAAATATGAATTTCTAATCAACGGATTACAAACATTAAATAACAAAAAAAATTATTATGAAAGACTATCAGAATTACAAAATAGAATTCAAAAGCAAAACCCCCAAAAATTAGATATAGCAACAAAAGAAACAGAGGAAATATACAACACAAAATGTCAGAATTAGATTTCCTAAACCAAAGTGCTGACCACTTCCATTACATTTTAGTTGCTATCACTCAGCTTAGTGTCAATAAGTTCACATTGCACCACTTGAACCCTCCTTATTCTCTTTTGAATAGAAGCATTCCTGAGGAGAAAATCCATAGCCCCTTTCACATTTCTAATTCTGGTAATTAGGAACCCACCTATCTCTCTCTCATGTTTCACAAGGGAATTAGAAACCATTCTTGACTTGGATGTGGACAAAATACAATTAGCCACCTTTGAATTTCAAGATAAATTTAGGGAAATGTCCCCACAAATCCCATGGTCCAATATCTCAAACATAATCAATAATGACATCATTCAAAGATTTTTTAGAGTGCAAGAATTCTTGAATATACTCAAATACCTGCTCCTCCACCATGATCTTGTCCCTAAGCAAATACATTACATTTGAAACGAAGAAGGATGCCACATAAATAGGAAGATTTCACCGAGGAAATTCAGAGAATCTCTTCACCTACCATCCAATGAATGGCACTCTCAACCTGTTGAGAACCAATATATTGAAAATGCTTCTTAGTTTATCCAAATCATAACTACCAATGTGTTGAGTCTCCCATTTAAACATGGGCAACAAAATCCTACAATTCTGATTATTTTTCCAACCAATATTCCAAACCCAACTAAGAAAATAGTATGAGAACTCAAAGATTGAATCTAAAACCACCATATACATGTATCTTGTTTTAATGGCTGATAACAGAGTTTGAACTGATGATGAAATCTCATACACTCTTGGGATTAATGGCTTAATCTCAACAAATCGTACTTATCAATCTATTTACTTAATACTGTTGGTCCTTCTGTGTGTCCTAAGTCCAGAAAACGCATGCCAAAACCCTCCAATATCCATCCTGTGAGTGACTTAAATCAACTCCTTTTCATCAAATTCCCAATTTATTGATGATAATTGCCAATTGTGAGATAAATTAAATCATCCAATTAGACTGATAATAATTAGTTCTAGATTCTTTTGAAATAGAATCATTTCATGCTTGTAACCCATGAATCTTTGTATGATCCATCTAAAGATCAATGGTTAATTTTACTAGGTTGTTTGCCAATCTGTTCGCTTTTCTGTGCTCTAGAACTCTTGGAATTCATCTAATATTTCCCAAGCTGAAATTAAGGTATTGTTTAATTTTCAATTATCATTTTTTCTTGAGTGATAATCATTAAATCTTCTTCAATACAAATATTTGAAACTATAATATATGTAGCTAATCCTATGCCCACCACAAAGCTTGAACTTCACCTTCACTATTTATCCATTTTGAAATTTGAAAGATCTAGACAAAAGTATTTTCCTTTCCCAATCTCTCCAAACACAACCTACCCCCAATAATCCTAGATTTTCCACTTTGAAGAACCATGAAAGTTCAACTTCAAAAAAACTTATCTAGAGGATTTCATTTGACTTCCAGCTGATTAATCTTAAAATCCTTACCCTTGCAACCTGTTGTGGCCTCCACAATGTACCCATAAAAAGTCTCTCTCCTTCCTATGGATTATCCCTTCATGATGGGAGATGGCAATTAGGTTGTGGATGCAAGAGAACTTATGAAGGCAAAAATAAGAACAAAATGTGTGGATGTTCTTGTTGTGAAGATATGTAGCTATGTGTAGATGTTGCTTGAAGAGTCTAGAGATTGTAAATAGTGTATTTGATTGTTTTGAAGTAATATCCTTATGTAGTGTGATCATCTTCTTATTTTAACCTTGAGTGTGTATTGAGACAACATTTAGAACAATGAGACCTTGGCTTTAGAATCCACCCAAAACCTTGTTGTGTATTGCTTGCGAAAACCAAAACCCAAGAGTTTCAAAATGAAGGATCCTCCCCTAGAAAAGCTAAAGCCTCCATAATTATAGACTTATATGCAAGAAGAATGAAAAAGGCCAACTTAGGTTTGTTGGACACATTCATCTACCAAAGAAAAAAGTAAAAAAAATCTCCATGAAGGGTGTCATGAATGAAAATGATGAAGAAATGTAAAAATAATTTGTTTAGTCCTTTTATTAGTAATTTATTTGCTTGTGTGAGTGTCATTTTCCCTAGGAAAACCAATACAAAAGAGGGTTAAATGTACCATTTTGAAGCAAAATAACAGCTAAGACAATGTGATAACAAGATAATTTTTGGAGAATGTTCAAATCAATATGAAACAACAATAGAGAGGACTCTAGGGGCTAAGCACTTCCATCACTTTGGAATTAGTTAGGAAAAAGTAGGTTTCATCATTTCATGCCATGTAGGGTCATGTGTTGGACTACTAATAATTGTTTGATGCTAAAATGTTTGCCATACAAATTTGGACACTTACTAACCCAAAATTATAGTTCTTTTTATTTTGTGTCGAGGCTACATCTATCATTTATTATGTACCTATGCACACATTCCTCTTATGTGCTTGTGAGGCTTTATATTTTGAGGGTGATGCAAGGAACTAGGGTTCTTCACTTTCACTCTTTTCATGTTGAGCTAAACATATTATCTCATCTATGATTTTCCCTTGCTTTGAATTTTTTCTCATGCCTCTCCTTTTAATGTTATTTTGTCACCACTCCATCCTTATTCAAGCTTTCCTCTTTAACATTCACACATCCTGTTTTGTCCCTTCATCACATCTTCCTGTTGTAACCAATTCCTCTTTATATGGTTCCTTATCATGCATAACATTGTGTTTCATACCCTTCACATCTACTTCCTATACCACTCTCTCCTGGATTATACATCATGCTTATGATAAGACCCAATTCTCCTTCTCTCCTTTCACATCTCTATATTAATTCATATTATCCTACATTTGTTCCCCATTATCTTATTTTTAAATCCAATTCTATTATGTTATTCATTGTTTGCTTCACCTCTTCTATCATCCTTACTCTTACCATGAGGACAACATGATGGGGAAATTATTGGGGACACCATCTCTTATTCCCCTTTTCCTTGTTAGTATCCTATGATTCCACACTTGCTCTTTTATTTCCAAGACAAATCTCAAACACCTTTTACATGTTTCTATTCCTCAATAAATTGGTTTCCTCTTATCACATTCAATCAATTTAGGGTGGGTGTATAATCATTATTATTTAGTGGTCATGTGCTAATAGATTGGCATTGCTCTACTTTCCTTATGATGTCTCTTTCACATCGTCACATTAATTTATAAATATGCTTATGATGGCTCCTTTGCAATCCCACATTACTCTACTTTGCTTATGATGGCTCCTCCACGGCCCTACACCACCCTACTTTGCTTATTGTGGCTCTTTTGTAGCCCTAAACCACTTGTAGTTAAAGTAAATTTACATTGATCCTACAACCCATGTGGAACATGGATTGTATCCTTTGTGGGAGATATACTAGTTTAAATTCCATAATAGACCATAGGTAGAAGATTCAACAAAATTAAAATGAAAAAAATAGAATGTGAGGAATTTACTCTAGATATTTTCATGGTGAACATTGTTTTCTCCTCTTGTGTTTACTATAGATCTAAAGGCAATACTCAAGTAGAAGACAAACAAATGATATCAAGTGAATTTCTCCAATATCCTTTTGTGTATCCTCTTTATTAATTATTATAAATATAATTTTATTTACTTTAGCATACTTGACTTATCATGTGTGCTCGTTTCCTATGAATTTGAAATTACATTTTCCCATCCAATCACATGTCTTTTCACAAGCCCTAAGTCCAATTATCAAATTGGGCCTAAGAATGCTTATTTAAGTAATTATTTCTTACAATGGAAAGGAGCTAGCACCTCTAATGTACACTTATCATTTTCAACTACCTTTAACTCATATTATTTCACACACCAGCCAACTCCATAGCCATAGAGCCCTACACCCACACCTAGGGTCACACACTCCAAAAACAAAGTCAATTATTTTCAGTGGATCAATACTAACGGTCTAACTAAGGCAAGCCCCCAAATATGCTATAGGCACTATTTTTTCCCTTTCCAACATTGATAGGTATATTGTAAGCATAGAGGACATTGAAAATGTAGGGATTTTTATCAAGGCGTAAAGGATGTGATCATGCTAGTAAAAGACACAAACATATTGTATAGGACACCAATGGATAGAATACGCCACTAGTGGGCTAAAAGGACACAAATCAGCCTCTAAAAAAACTGACAAAAAAGTAAAATTTTAAATTCAATCTAACAAAGCACTCATGTGCCTCTTTCCTTGACAAATCAAGCAACAACAAACAATCCAAATACATTTTTTTATAATCCGACCATTTTTATACAATATTAGTTTATCCTCAACTCCCTTGTTTATTCACTAAAAATAAAACTGAAATAACTAAATGTTATTTATTTCACAAATAATTCAGATTTTTAGATAAATAATCATATTTTAATAATTAAAAGTTAAACATCTTTACCCACCTAATTGATTCATCTTTAATTACACCAAATAATGGATTATTTACTACTTGGAAAAAGAGGAATGCATATGATTATAGAAGTTACAGGAGAACCATACCTAATTTACAAAGTGTAGTGGAAACTCTTTTATACCTTGGATAAGATTGCAGAAGTTACAGAAGAACCATACCATCAATTTAATAGTAAAAGAAGAAGATAAGATTACAACTCTATCTTTAAAAAGAAATACTGAAACTTCAGAAGTAGATTTGCATCCATTTGAAGAAACCAGTGATTTGACAGACCATCATTGGCTGCACCCCTTAAAGCAGAACAAGTCTTCCATTTTTTCTTGCTTTCCACCATTTGTTTACTGGTAATATGGGGTATATCTCCACCAAATATTCATACACTTTCTGAAAGCTTCTTCATTAGAAGAGTAGATACAAGTTGCCCCTCTTTTTCATTGGACCCATCAATCCTCTTTCCTTATACTCAAACCCAAACACTTTCCAAATCAACAAAGGCCAACTTTTAACACAGAATAAGGCGAACAATCATTCTGATGTAGGTTGAGATTCCTGGGCCTAATTAGACCATTTTTTGAAATTAAATAATTTTATGAAATGATTTTCTGTGGACTACAACATTTTAAGTCACTTTTGTTTCAGAATTTAAGTAGAAAATAGAAAAAATTAGAGAAAAGTCGGATGAATTTTTAAGTTTGTATGCCTCTACTTTCTTTGGTAGCAAGTTTGTCTTATACAGTAGTTTAGAATTTTTTTAAAATAAAAATAAGTAGTCCAAAGTATTGGAGATACAGAGAATACATCCCAAAGAGATTATGGATTATAGAAAGACGTGTATAAAGAGAGAATCAGATCAGTGAAAAACTTGCTTATTAAAACAGTTTTTAAATTGGGTTTTTATTGGTTTGATTATTGAATTTAAGGTGGATTGTTTGTTAAATAGTTTTTTTTTTTTTTAAGTGTTTTTAATATAATTTTGGTACTTTTGACTAATGACCAGAAAAAGGGAGCTCTTGAATCCATTTAATAATCATTGTTGTATATTGTATTGCTATTTTAAAAATATGGGTAGTAGGGTATATTTTTAAGAATATTTTTTTTAAAATTTATAAAAAATTTAGCCCGAACGGGTAGTAGAGTTGGCTTGGGCAGTGGGTTTCCTCCCCATTGGTCTCAAGTTCAACTCGTTTAAGAGGTGGGACTTCTTGCAGGCGAGGGATCTCACCTACAGGGGACTTGTCTCGCCCTAGCTCGCCTCAGGTACCCAAGGTATGGGTTGTTGGGCCGCTAGGCTAGGTCGCAGGGACACCCCTGTAGTATCAAAAAAAATTATAGAAAATTTAGTAAATTTATTAGAAGGTACTATAATATTTTAGGTGATATTTTTTCATATTGAAAATTAAATTTTACAGTGGATAATAATATATGTTTTTTTAACATTTTTTTATCATTTAATAATTTTTTTTTATTGATATGATTCAATATTTATTTTTTTTATTCATATATAACTTTAAAACAAAGATATTGAAATGGGGTGAATATAGAAAACAAAAAGTAGTCTTTAATAAATTGGGGAGATTAGAGCTCAACTATTTATATATGATAAGATGATGCATGTGTCTATCTTAATTAATTAAAACGTCTAATTGGATGCAACTTTGTTTGAGGATGAAGAAAAATCTTGCGAATATGAAAAAATTAGACACTTCTAAATAACCTAAAAATAGCCAAATCTGAAGATTAGAAATGTCAAATATAGTCAAATGATGACATATAGCCACTAAAAAGTTCATTGGTTTTGTGTCTATTGTTTTTTAAAATAATTTTGTGGTTTATTAGATCTCCTTGGCCTATATATGCAAGGTTTGTAGTGGAGATATTATGCCATGTTTTATGTAGGTTTATGCTTCTAGAATTCCTCTAGATTCAAAGCATAGACCTTATTGAAGCACAAAGACCTTGATATTTTATTGTAACCTTTGTTGTTGATTAATGCATTGGGTGTGGTGCTTTAGAGGTAGAGTTTTTCCCTTACAACAATTTTTAAGGGTACAATGTTATCACATTGTGCTGTGGTTTTTCTATTCTCTTCTACTTCTCTTATATTCTTGTTCTTATGCTAATTGTTATTACTATGTTGAAACTCTGCTTATATTTACATAGATCAAAAAACTTGTGATGCTTCCTCATGGGATTAAGTAAAATTTAGTGAATATTTCATTTTAATGTGTTTAGACTCACATGTGTACTAAAGTGTGGAAAAATGTGAAGATTAAAAGTTCCTACTTAGTATCTATCTTGCTTGTTTAGGGCCTACTCTTAGCTCTATTTACTTTAGTAAATATCACAACCCATTTGACCATCTGATGTGTGCATTGTTCCTAATCCTATAACCAAATTCACATTGAACCTTTCCAACCCTAAACAACTTGATTCTATATCAATTTTTTTTTTGAGTCACCTTAAACTCCACCTCTTCTATAATTGCATCCTTGATGTTCAAAATTTTAGTTTTCTACATATGACACTATCCTTTTCCACTCCAATTCATATCTTTATCATTTTGATGCTTAAATAGCAAAAATTGGTCACATATTTTTTACTAAAGATAAGGAAATTTTCATAAACAAAGATAACTTGTAGACACAACCAATAATACAATACAAACTATAGATCTAAGAAACACTCATAATGTTATTACTACTCCTCCCTAGCTACACTCATACACTTATAAGATACTAGAACTCAATCTCCTGAGCATTCTACATATTTTCCAATGATCTATTATAAATATTTTACAAGACTTGATTCGCTAGCAAGGAAGCCTCAAGATAGTCTCAAAAGGATGCACACAATGCTAGCTTGTCCAAATATCAAAGTTTCATTCTAGGTGGTGATGAGTGCAAAGTTGTAGAGGAAAAACCCATAGTCATGTGTATGTGAATTCAACTAAAGGGTACCACAACAACCATACATACATAACTCCAAAAGGGACAAAATATTTAGAAAAATAAAAACCCCACCCTTACCACCATTACCCCTACTGAGTCTGTTGGTAAAAATAAAAACCCTACCCTAGTTGGAAAAGGGAAAAAGATAATTTATTTTATTGAGGAGCCATTAAACCCCTCTACTTCCAAAGTCCCTAGTAATTTGAACCTTGTGCTTTCCTCGTCTACCCCTTCCTCCAAAAGGAAGAATTCCCCTTAGGTGGCTAAAGGTTTTAAAAGAAATAAAAATGATAAGTTCAAGCTTTAAAATATTCTATTGTCCCTCAAAAATAAGGGTAGAGCTAAAGTCTCTCTCCCTCCTAAGGGAAAGTATAACAAAAGAAGAAAGGTGATGTTAAGATTTCTATCAAGGGAGCTACCACTAAACCTAGTGACACTCCTATTGAAATCTCTAATTGTAAGAATGCCAAGGAGGAGAAGATTGCTTCATCCGAGGAAATAAGGTTGGTGAGACTTGCTAAAAAAATTATTGGTGTAAAAAATCCCACTAAACAAAAGATTACTAAGAAAGATGATGATGAGGACACCAATCCCTTACCCGAATCTAGAAAAGAAGATTATACTAGTGATTATATTTCTCACTCTTTGAATTATGAGGTGGATGATTCCCTATCACTTTCCCCCTCTAATGTGATGTCTCTTGATGGTGTCATCAAGGACAACCTTAGTTTTGGTGAGGAAGGTCATGATATTTCCAATGATACTAATATTTTTTCTCATGAAGACAAGGAGATAAATGAAAAGGATGATAATGATGCTTATAAAAATGACCCTTTGTAGACTTATTATGTAGAGATTGAGGATTTACATGTCAAAGTTGAGAATTTGGAGAAAATCAAAGAACATTTTGTTGATTTCCCAAGTTCTAAGAATAAATGGAATAGCATGTGCAATACTTTTAAAACTCTACCGACATAGAGTTATAATATTGGAGACTGCTATAAATTAATCGGTTAAAGTTATGGATGGGTTTATGAGGAAATTTGTTGTTGATGTCGTTATTGCTCAATTGATTTGGATAAGAGAAACAAGAAGCAAAATGAGATTAAGGTGGAAAAAGTCACCAAGAAAGAGAAGAAGAAGAATCTTCCTATGAGATTTGTTGATTGGGATGAGACTCTAGGTGTGTTGACCTCAAATTAGAGTTCTCTTTACTAGTTCCCCTCTGTTGTGTTTTGTTGTTTTTCTATTCTTTGTTTCTTAGAACTATTGTCTAGCCTTATGACCAACATTTTAATTGATGTTATTTTTCTCCTTTTGTTGAACTTTTCTTATGTACAAATTTTAAGGGTTAGAGGCCCTTTCCCATACTTATTTAATCAAAAACATTTGAATTATAACTTAGAATCATAACCTCTTATATACATTGGAAGTAGATAAATGAAATCTACACTAGGATTATCTCATAGTTGTTAGGTTAATCTCAAGCATCATAGGTTCAATCCTAAGTGCCATAAACCTAACATACATTATAGATTTGAACTAATAAAATATGGACTTGTCAAACTTGTGTCACCTCAATCTTTGATATCTAAAGATTTACAAGGATAAGTAGTATTCCAAAATATCTTAGTGGAATTTTCTAAACTATAAGGTGCAAGTTCTCAGTCAATATCCTATCTGATTTTCTTTTCAACCGTAGGTAAATGTTTGTAGATAGCATTCTTAAGCATGCAAGTGACCTATATGCAAATTTCAATGCAATGGATTCCTTTTAGCGCTCTAACTTGAAATATTTGTAGAATGATTCTCCTTAATAATAAATGTGAATTAGTATCACATTGAATGCAGGTTTAAGTACCAAGACCAAAGAATTTTTTAGTGGCTTTGTGTCTCTAGTTGGCTACTTTTGGCATTTCTATTCCTCAAATTTGGCTATTTTTAAGTTCTTCAAAAGCATCCAATTTTCCCATATTTGATAAATTTTCCCATATCCTAAAATAAAATTTCCTTGAGTTAGAAGTTCTAGTTCTTTAATATAAACACATGTTGGTGCATTATTTTACCTTTGTATTAGTTTATTTACTTTATGGCATCATATATGCCTAGAATAGGATAAGGTTGCTTAGATAGGCATCTACTTGGGCAGGTTGTACTTATATCATTTAACTTCTACTTTTCTAGTTTAGTGAAAATATTGTGTGCACATGTCACCACATCTCATTTATCCCGCATTTGTTTTACATTCAAATCTCTTGGTGGTGTATCTATATATACCCACTTGTATCTCTTATTTGAATGGATCTTATACATCATTTGTATTCTTTGAATAAAATATAATTATTGTATCATGTATTGGTCTTCTTTTTGGTTTCCTTTGTCATTCATCTTGAGTGACTATCCCTATAGCCAAATTTTACATAGTATTAGAGAAATTGAGAGCCTTTGGTTAGTCTTTTTCTAAAGATCTAAGATTGTAGATCTTATTTTCCTCTTTGGGATATATATTTCTAGTACACTTTAGAGATCTGTGGGATAAAATTGAGCTCACCATTGAGTCCAAATCATCCAAAATGGTTGATTTTTCCTTTTTTGTCCTAATTATATATTGCAACCTAGATCTATGAGGGTTTCCATTTGGGAGGTGCTTTCCAAATGCAATAGGTAGTCACTGTTTTGGAGTACTTTAGAACAAATCTAGTCATTCCATTATGATACGAAAGCTTGAAAACCCATGGATTGAATTGACTTGTTAAGATTAGAGCACTTCTCATTGATCCCTAAAAAATAATCCCCTCTTAGGCTAACTATATAGTTCATTTTGGTCATAAAATGAATGCAAATTAAATTTAATCTATTTTTAATATACTTATAGATTTAATAATAATATTGCAAGTGTCACCTTGTGCAATCCAATAGCTAATATACCTACATATGCAAGTGGTAGGCCTATCAATTTTGATAACCTCACACCACTAGTATTGTTGTCTAGATTAGTAGGTCAAATCCCTAATCAACTACTTTTCAATGGGTTCAAACCCTTAGTTACTGCTACTAGTAAAATAGTGATTTGTAAATGGGCATAAAGTGGTGCTCCTATTACTTAGACTCTCGTAGGCTAACAGGTTGGGTTAGAGGGTCAGTGGCATTATTTGATGGGTTTTGCAGTTCTCATCCTTTGACTTTAGTGATTGGCTCACAACAGGCCTTGGCAGTTCAGTGATTGACAGCTTCTGACGACACGTTATTATGTGGGGTTTTGAGCGAGTTATGAATATTTTAGTGGAATAAAGCGTTTTAATATATTTGACGGAATATTATAAAGTCAACTTGATTTTATAATAAAGTAATCACTTAAATTTATTTAAGTGAAAATTAGAAGCACTTTAGTGAAATATTTCATAAAGTGATTAATTAAATCACTTAAAGTGGGCGCCATGTATTTAAGTGAAAACTATTGAAAAGGGGATTTAAATATATTCTAAAATATTTAAATGACTCCAAAAGTGGCGTCACTTCTTGGGATGCATGCCTTTTTGGCTTTATATGCAAGCCAAGGTAAAATCAAACTCACTTTTGACTATTTGATATTTTCTTGGCTTTGGCTTTGCTTGCTTCTCTGAGACAAGGGTTTCAGGAGTTTGTTTATCTCTAGAGAACGAAAACTCTTCACAGATCTGTGATTGTGAGACTGTGCAAGATCAGTTGAATGATTGCAACAGCAGGGGCTTCAATTCAGAAGTTTCTACAGTGCTTAATCAGGAATTTTGGTGCAATATTCAGTAGTTGTCAATAAGATACAGGAGGGCGTCCTTCATCTGGCAGACACTCCACCTTCATGGCCGTACTTTCTATGCTGAGGACGTGGCTGCTTTATTGAAGTGCGTGGCACTTTTCTCAAGGGCGTTTGGAGTTCTGGAGAAGAAACGCCTTCTTCTTTGAGGGTTTTTTATCTCCTTCATTGGCATCTAGCTTGTACCTTTCATTTGCTTCAATTTTCAGGCTGGAGATTGCATTCAGTTGGATTCTACGCTTGAAATTGTCAGTTTTCATCATTCTTGGCTGGCAATATGGAATAAATTCTTATTTAAATAATCTGGAGCATTACGGGTATGTTTGTAACTTGTAATCTCTTTGTTTCAGTTATTTAATATCTTCTGCACTTCCATCTGGTGAATTTAAGCTCAATTCTAAGTTTTATGAGCTTTTATATGATGCGTCCCTTCTCTTCTGTCTACAAAATTTCTTTAAAAAACTAAAAAAAGACACAAATAAGATAAGAAAATACAGGGGTTTGGGTTGGGAGCCAGCAGGGCTCATCACAGTGGTATCAGAGCTCTGATCCTGCCAGCCTGGAGAGTTAGTAGCTTCTATGCGGTCACATCAGAACAGGTTTGATAGGTATTACTCACATAGAGGTTCAATAGCAAAGTGGTTATCATGGCTTCTAAATTTGTTGATGAAGTAATGGCTGCTTATGAGGAATATATAGCATTTCCAGATAAGATAAAAGATCGCCTAGACTTCAAACAATATATGGAGCATCGGATGGTTTATAATAAGCAACGAAGCAAATCAAAGAAATGCGAGCAGCAAAATGTAGAGAGCATTTCAAATAATATTCAGCAGAAACCTATGCCTTCACAACAAAGATTAGCTCGTAGCTTGCAGCAGTCTGAAGACTCCATTTCAAGACAAAGCTCATCACAAAACAAAAAGAAATTGAGTTTCTTTGATGTGTTGGGGTTAAAAAGGGATCAATCAGCAGATCATGATCTTCAACCTACAGGTGGACATGGGATTGAAACTGAAGTGGTGAATGATAAGGGAATTGTACATCATGAAGCAGAAACCCAGAACGTTGACACTTTCAACGCTCAAGAAGTTGTTATCAGATGTGATAACAAGTCTGATGTTCAAGACAACAGCCTTTCACTTGAGCAAAATGATGATTTGAAAGTCATGGCAAGTTCAGAAAATAGTGTGGAAGGTTCTCCTACTATTGGCACGCTAGATGAGGGTGTCATTAACGAGGAATGCATTGTTGATTCAAGTCACAACAAGTCTGATTTTGTATATCAGACCTTAGAAGATGTGAGCCAAACACAAGTTTTGTGTAATGGGTGGCTACAAAGAGCTAAAAAGGCAAAGATGTTGGCTGCCAATGCAAAACAGCATTTGCAGGAAGTTAAGGAACGTTGCAGCCAACTCGATCGAGCAAAGAAACAAAGAGAGTCACATCTTCGATCTCTAATTCTTCCAAGGAAGGAATGTGTAGATGTAGAGCATGCAAAGGAGGAACATTTTGAGATAAGCCAAAATGAAGAATATGCAGCTGTGTGGGATTCAAGAAATTCTTTTAGTATAAACAACATGCATCTTGCGTCTTTTGAGTTACCTCTAGTTGAGAGCCCAATAAAAGCTCACACACTTAGTGGACCAGCCACTAGGGTCATTGCTACACAGGAGTCTCGAGGAGAGTTCCAATATTTCCTCGTCACGAGAAAGCGGTATAGGGATGATACTCTATCATCCTATGAACCTATTGGTATCTTTTGCATCTCCATAGGTTGGCCTTACAGTTTGGAGGGTGTTGTTCTGTTTCATATCAGCAACCTAAAAGGAGCGATCACACATCATTTAGCAACTATGAGGGATAGACCGCACACCTATAGGAAGTCAGCAGAGGGTGGAGATTGTTATGGTGTTGCAGGCACTTCCAGTTATTCCTATCTCCTCAGAGCAGATGGATGTGAGTTTGGTTTGCATTGGGACCTAACTACTGATAGGTTCAACACTACCATTTGGATGAGTCCCATGCGTTGGCTTCACCACTTCTGGCATGGTGAAGTTGAGATCAGTGTTGAGCAACGGAAGACAGTTGGTGATAGCAGGGACATTATACGACACTATCCTTGGGATCCTGGTGGAGTGGTTGATTCCTTGCTGTTGAGATTGCTTGCGGACAAGAAATTTCCGGGAGGGCAGGCTGTAATGTCCCCTTTTTCGGCATGATCACGTTTGATGGTGGTTAGCCTATTACTCAGACTCTCGTAGGCTAACAGGTTGGGTTGGAGGGTCAGTGGTATTTTCTGGAGGAGTTGGTCGTTCTCATTTCCAGAGTTCAGTGATGGCTCACTGCAGGCCTTGGTAGTTCAGGAGTTGACAGCTTCTGACGGCACAAAATTATATGGAGTTTCGAGGAAGTTATGCTTATTTAAGTGGTTTAAGTTATTAATTAACTTAATGCCTTATTATAAAGTCAAATTGACTTTATACATTTTATATCACTTAAATATTCTATAAAGGTGATTTAATATTTCAATCACTTAAAATATAAAAGGGCGCCCAAGTATTTAAGTCAAAAACTATTGAAATGACTTAAATATATTTTAAAATATTTAAATGACTCCAAAAGTGGCATCACTTCTTGGGATACGTGCCTTTTTGGCTTTATATGCAAGCCAAGGTAAAATCAAACTCATTTTTTACTATTTGATATTTTCTTGGCTTTGGCTTTGCTTGCTTCTCTGAGACAAGGGTTTCAGGAGTTTGTTTATCTCTGGAGAACGAAAACTCTTCACAGAAATGTGATTGTGAGACTGTGCAAGATCAGTTGAATGATTGCAACAGCAGGGGCTTCAATTCAGAGGTTTCTACAGTGCTTAATCCGTAATTTTGGTGCAATATTCAGTAGTTGTCAATAAGATACAGGAGGGCATCCTTCTTCATCTGGCAGACATTCCACCTTCATGGTCGTACTTTCTATCCTGAGGACGTGGTTGCTTTATTGAAGTGTGTGGCACTTTTCTCAAGGGCGTGTGGAGTTCTGGAGAAGAAACGCCTTCTTCTTTGAGGGTTTTTTATCTCCTTCATTGGCATCTAGCTTGTACCTTTCATTTGCTTCAATTTTCAGGCTGGAGATTGCATTCAGTTGGATTCTACACTTGAAATTGTCAGTTTTCATCATTCTTGGCTGGCAATATGGAATAAATTCTTATTTAAATAATCTGGAGCATTATGGGTATGTTTATAACTTGTAATCTCTTTGTTTCAGTTATGTAATATCTTCTGCACTTCCATCTGGTGAATTTTAGCTCAATTCTAAGTTTTATGAGCATTTATGTGAAATCGCCCCTTCTACTTCTCTCTAGAAATTTCTCTAAAAAATAAAAAAACACAAATAAGATAAGAAAATATAGGGGTTTGGGTTGGGAGCCAACAGGGCTCATCACACCCTCCTATACACCACCACTAGTGATGACACCCAAAACCACCCTTTGTAGCTCTAAAACTACCTTCATCAATATATGGTATTTTATGTCAATAAAATGACAATTACAACATCCTTCTAGTAGTTTTGGGCCAAAGCAATGATGGTATTACAATATTCCTAAGACTTTGAGTTTATTCTAGTGACAAGGGAATATTCAAGTGGTGACATTAGCAAACTTCTCTCCCAACCTAACCCTCCTCTCCATTTGTATTCTAATTTTAATACTTGAAATATGAAGACTCCATTATTAGTCATATTGGATCTATTTTTTAGCATTTATTAATTTGAGGTAATTTTCAAGAGTTTTATAGTGATGTAGATGGTTCTTGATTTTGCGTTTGGATTTTCCAAAAAATATAGATTATCATATGTGATCCTAATCCATTCTCATTTTGATAACTTCTACGGCTCCATTTAGGCTCATATGGGCTCCTTTTGAGGTGCATTTTTTGAAAGTGCTTAATTTTTGTGTAATTTTCATTATTATAGTGTTATTAATTCTCATTCTATCTCAAAAAAATTATCATTGTGGCTTAATTGACTTTTGTAATACACTAAGATCAATACCACTTCATCGGTTTAGCAAATGGAAACTGTAATTGTAAGTATAAAGTGTCATACCCTTGCACTTTGATTTCAACAATGTATCATGACATCAAGTTTCCTAAAAACCAACTAGTTATATCTTTAAATCAAACAAAGCTACAAATCCTCATTAGCTACTTACCAAAAAAAAAAAGAATTCAAGTCATGTAAACTCTAAAGTATTTTTCCAAAACATTAATATAAGTTGGTCCCCACCAAGAAAAAAATGTTAAAATTTACTATGATATCATGTTCACGTACATCTACACACTCGCCATTAGAAGAATCTAAGCAACATGAAGCTTGTGGATGAGCAAAGTAAATATGTTTAAGATAAAATAATAAGCAATAACAAGCCCTATCAAGGAGGAAAGATCACAAACATGATAAAATAACACATCCATAGAGCAAACACCTCTCTTCATGGAAAACGAAGGCATAAGCATATTAAGGATAGAAGAATCATTAGTAACAAAGCATATGAACATATCGAGATCAATAATATATGCATGGATAGATGTTAAGGACAATGGACTATGAGGATCCATGATAAAAAGATGTGTCAATGAAGCACAAACAATGGTGAGTTGTTAGGTTAAAAATTCAACAATATGAATCCAAACCTTAGCATAAATAAATTAATGACAAGTACATAAAGATGGATCCAAACTTCAATTAGATATGAAATGAAACATAGACAAATAGTAAAGTCTGATTTAAAAAAGGAATCCTAGAGGCAAATCCAAAAGTGGGTGAGTAGGATGGAGAAAGATAAGAGCTCTATCAATAAGCCACAAACCCTGAGAAAGATATAGTTATGGAGTAAAAATGTGAAGAATAAATCAAACCGTACTAAAACCTAAAAAAGATGTGGCAATCAAAAAATTATATCTATGAAACATACCTAGTGAAGGATAAACTCTAGGAAGAAAGTATCGTGTAGAAACAGATAGATTTACCAAAAATATAAAAAGATGGTAAATGTATATAGAGATTGGTGTAAAGATGAAATGTGTAAAAAATTATAAACAATTAAAATTTTGACCATTACATTTCTATTTATTTGTATTAACATTATCAACATGAAAGTTCACATCACCTAATGTGATATATTATTTTAATCAAAATAGACTTAAATCAGCTTTTCGTTTGCATTAACATTATCAAACATGCCAAAATCACAAATTACCTAAAGTGCAATATTATTTTAATCAAAACAGTCTTAGTCAGCTTGGAGGCGGAGATAGCGATGGCGCGTATGTGAAAAAAACTTTTAATTGATGCCCATCTCCTCTTTATTCTTATTCGCTTTAATCATTAAGAAATTTGGTGTAGCCAAAATACCCGGAGTGCCATGCTCTCTAATAATTTCATAGCTCCTAAAAAGAATAAACTTTGGAAATAGTCAAACATTTTCAAAATTAGAAACAATGATCTGTATAAAAAATTCCAGCCAAACCAGAAAATTTCTTCTAATGGCAATGATTTCATCGATTATTTAAGTAAAAACTTCATTTTTAATCAGACAGACAGTTGTTATACGGTGTACCTTCGCCTTCTGTACGAATCCTCACTGTCGCGTGTGGAACCCACCAAGAACGTCACCCTTTACTTTCAGTTATCACCCGATTCACACCCCATAAATTATATATACGGAACGTTTTTTTCGCCCTTAATATATATACATTTGTATATATAACTTCTCCCGTCTTTTTCTGTACTGGGTGGAAGGATATCTTTGACAGAGCATACGCGGAACACCAGGTTTAGGATTTCATTTCATTGCATTAATTAGATTCGATGTTGCCCTCATATTCATTCTTCTTCGTTTACTGATCAGGTAAATTGTTTACTGAAACTACTAGTAATGTCCATTGGCCAAACAGTCTTCTAATCTTAATAAGAAAATTAGAAATTGTCAAGTTACATTTATCTAATGAAGTGAAGTTCTCAGGAGGACAAGGTGGCACCAAGTCATTCCTTTTTTAAATAGCAAAACCATCTAAAACACAGCTAGCAAATTAAATGGGTGTAAGTCAAGGAATGATGAAAAAAACGTGTGGAATACAGACATATTACAAATGATTGGATGAAGGTCCAAATGATTAAATTATTGTAACCTGGAGCCAGTCAAAGCCTACGTCTATTGGAATAATATGAGAAGATGGAACCGGTCAAAATAGCCCAGGTTCAATTTTGAAGGTAAGCCTATGCGCTGGGAATCCTCATAATGATAGCAGTCTAGAGGTTCGGCCCTCCCTAGCCAAGAAGAGAAGTTCATCTAACTGAGAGAGGGAAAATTCCTTGCAGTCAACTAGGAAGTTTCAGTGGGACCAAAAGGTTCATCCCTTCAAAGTTGTAGGACAGGAATAAAACATCTCTGGATGAACCATAGAAGGGCCCCCAAAAAAACGTGTGTACCTTGCTTCATATAATTAAGCAGGCAGGGAACCCTTTCTTGAGATTAGGTGAACCTGGGCCCTCTGTAAGCAGGCATACAACAGGGTGGCTATAACAGGTGGTACCCATGTCCAAATGCTTATGTTGGGCCAGTAACTTGTTCTCAATCTTCCTTCATGTAAAGTAGGTCCCTTGTAGGATTCTATAATAATAAACCCACTAGAAAAAGAAGGCTAGAGGCTTTAGCAGATTCTTAGAAGGGAATTTTAGGTAGTAAAGAACACTGAATTTCTTGAGAACATATGCCCATGATTTCAAATTCTATTTTCTCTGGTTGGAGGCGTGATCAAAACATACTATAACTGATATTAATATCAGCAAACAAATTGTGGTCATTCTGTCAAAGAAGCACCAAATCTCAAACACCACCATATGTGAAAGTCCTGGGAAATTAATAAACTAACCACCTATTGTGCTAGTGCTCACATACTACAGAGCAAGCAATAATTCAGAATCAGCCACACCCATATAAAAGAGACTGTCATTTCTGACTTAAATTGTGTTGTTTGGTATGTGTTGTTACTAAAAACAAGCAAGAACTGAACCAGGGGAACAAGATAATTGAAGGAATTCTTTAATGAACTCTATAACATGCTTGAATGCCATTGCAAGAGTATATGCTTTTGCTGATGAAATAAACTGAATCCATTCCATTGTCAAACTTCAACAGACAAAAATTGAAGAATGACATATCAGATTAAAAACTGGGAACTTGGCTATTTTTCAGGTCTCACAATCACATGCCCATCAAAGAACCCCTGCTATGTAACCTAGGAAGCAATCATATCTCCTAAGCTTTTGGCTCTAGATTTGACAGTCATCAGTCAAGAAACATTGTTTGGATCCAGTCCTCTGTGTGATGGCAGAGATTTGTGAGCTGCAGGCCTCAACCAATATTAACCTGGAAGTTGTTACAGCATCCTTTCTGAATGTACTAACAACAGATATAATCAGGAGTAGAAAAAAATGTAAAGAAATATTTTCTTCAATGAGAGAGGATGTATACAATGACATAAAAAATCAGAAACAATATTAATTATCATATACCAACTAAAACTCATATTCATTCAAGAATACAAAGTTGACTGAGATTTGAAATGTGTATCTTTACTGTATATAACTCAAAAATATTATATTAATGACCAGGATTCATAGTTAGATTAGTTCTTCAATAAGAAGGATTTCCTCCATACAGAGATTATCAGAGCATTATAAAAATGTGGTCTTCAAATTTTACCATAGCTTCAAGTACATGTCAACAGATACAGTGGCTGGCAAATATACTTGCCTTCCAGGCTTCCATGTAAGATAATCAAATCCACTTGTCATAATATGAAGACAGATTCCTCTTCAATGAGATAAGGAATCGCTCAAAGCACTTATCACAGGATCAAGAGCCATCTTGCCTATTACATAGTATTATAACCGAAATAGACAATTGCTTATTAAGCATTAAAGTGAAAATATTGGCCTTTTGGCATCTTTACAATTTATATACTTCAGTTTCCTTCAATAAGAAAAAACAATCACAGATAAATTTTCATTTGTATGTAGATTACCAACAGCAAATATCACTCTTAAAGTCATAATCTGAAATGCCAAAAAATGTCTGATTATTTCCTCCACAATCTGAGATATTGCACCCATAAAATTGAGGTACAGAGAACTTTGTATCAAACAGGAAAAAATAATCCTGAAAATTATTTTGAATGCATATTATCATTCAGTTTAGGCATCATTCGAGCCCTGTGATGCAGCTGAATGTTGTTAGATCTTTCTTCTAAGGCGCAAGCTAAGACTGCTCTCAATAATCGTGGGAGAAACATGAGAAGCATATGTTGTATAAAACAAAAAGATTCAGCTATTGCTCACACCAAAAGATATTTATAAATGGTTCCTAAACAACAATTTTTGGTCAAGGTATGGACACAATTCCCAGTCTCTCCAAATTCAAATCAAATTTACACTCAATACCAATAATTCTGTCAAATATTCAACATCTCTTGTACATATCTTTATTAGACCAACTTGAACCCCCACATTAGACATTTGTATTGCTCCTTTTTCCACATAGATATGCCGCTTTGTTTGGGGATTGCAATGTGAACTATCATTGCACTGTAGGATTTCCGCCATAAAAAACATTTGCAGTAGAAGATGGTACTGTGAGACAGATGAACTTGAGGCAAAAAGGAAAATAATCATAGTGATACAGCTGCTGCCAGTTCAGCAACCATACATATCCACAGCATTTGTGGACTCAGCGAAGCCTTTCTTGAACAGAGTTGGACTTCTGGAGCCTCATCTGTTGGTGCATTCTAGCAATAAATGCATCTGCTTTCCTGTTCACCTCATCAGGGCTGGGACTGGGACAGAACGGTGAATCAGCATTATCTAGAGAAAATTGCTTTCTAAAAACAGATGACCAGTCACTTTCAGGCTCATGTTCTGGCTCTCGCACTGACTCAGGTTCAGCCAATTCTGCAGGAGAAGAGATTTTCCTCTTCTGGAATTTTGGGTCATCATAGAAAGACCAGTGGTGCTCAACCATTGGGAATGGTGGTGGCGGAGGAGGAGGAAGAGGAATTGATGATGATTTCCTCTCAGCCAACTTCTCTGTTGCTTTAGCATCTCCGTTCTCATTTTCTTTCCTGTATTCTGACGAGTCTCTCCTTCCAGAGGCCCTTTTCATTTTGGGTACACCAATTTCCCTAAAGCCTTCATCTTTTTGGTATTGTGGATCAGGCATGTAAACTGGGAGTTTCGGTACCTCAATTTTTTCAGAAGCTTCAACATTCTTCGGGTAATTTGAATCAGTGGAATAGATAGGGGGTTTTGACTTTGCACGTTTTTCAGAAGCTCTCTTCTTTGGGTGCATTGGATCAGTGGTATAAATGTGGGCAGGGGGTGGTGGAGGAGGAGGCGGAGGAGAGGAGGAAGAATGCACTTTCCTTCTTGATTTATCAGACCGATGTCGAGGTGAAGGCTCTGAATCCTTGCTCTTAAGCTTGGAATCTCTCTTGTAAGATGAAAACCATTGCTGGAGCGTTGATTGCTGGAGCATTGAAGGCGGTGGCGGAGGGACTGGTGGGGGTGGTATTGGGTTTTTCTTTTGCTTTCTCTCAGACTGTGGAAGTAGACCAAGTGCATTGACAATTGCACTTCTCTTGTACTTGTGTTCACTATTTCTGTGTTTGGGATCATCCTTGCTTCTGCTACTTCGTTGCCTAGATTCATGGTTCGTGATTTCAGTGGGAAGAGGAGGAGGAATGGGGGGATTAGGAATAGGGTTGACTGGAAACGTTTTATCTGATTTTATCTTTTCTAATTTTTTTGGTTTTTCAGTTTTTTCTGGTTTTTCTGGTTTTTCATGACTGTGGTGGGGACTGAAGTCAGGGGGAGCCCTGATCGTCTGTTTGAGCAAATGGGTCTCCAATGCAGGAGGAGGGCAGCGTGATGGGGGAGGAGGAGGGCGGGGCGGTGGCGCAGGAGGAGGCGAGGGAGGTTTTCTCATAGGGTTCATGTTCTTCGGAGGCGAGGGAGGTGTCGGATTCGAATCTCTTTGAGGTGGTGCAATTGGGGGAGGAGATGGCGGCGGAGGTGAATGTTTCCATTGTTCTTCTGTGACTACATTGCTTTTAATTTGAGCTGAAAAATCAAAATCTGGGGGCTTTACCTCTGCTTTCTTGGGGCTCTGGATGTCTTCAGAATGCGAAATGGCTCCACGCCCAGTTGATTTTTGCGCTGAATCTTCAGACCTAACGGCAGAATCTTCACTCCCATTTGAAGCTTTGACAGAATCTCCAGCCCCATTTGATACTGGAACAGAATCGCCGAGACCGTTAGCTTTGGAATCTTCGGGTGCGTGACGGTTTCTCCGAACCCAATCGGTGTCATCCATCGCCCGGGGCGGACTCGAATCATCCCAAGCGCGGCTAGCCTCTCTCAAATCGTGATATGAAACGCTAGGTTTCATCCTTCGCAGCGGAGGCGCCGCCACAGTCACCGGATATTCGTATGGACACTCATGTTCATACGGGTTCGAACTCTCGACTACCTCGCTCTCAGAACTATCCACCACATTGTCGTCCAGAAGCCCCCTCCGTCTGTTGACAGAACCGTAATCGAAGATTCTTTCCTCATACTCCTCCCTGGTTCCATTCTCATCGATCTGTCTCTCGTTTTCTCGACGGCCGCCTTGCCCCAGGACGCCATATGAAATGGCAAGCACCACCAGAAGTACATTGACGACATCCCATGTTCTGGCGAAGACGGCGTGACGGATATGTCCGACAAATGACGGCAATTGCGGGGGCAACAGAGATAACAGGCCAACGACAAAGCCGACGGCCAAGGCCTTGTACAGCATTGACATCAACCTATTGACGAACTTTTGACTGTCCTTGAGTTGCTGCAGATGACGGAGGCTCAGCGCGTTCATTTCTTCTTGGGCTCTGCGGTGATCATCCTCGTCCATTTTTGGTTCTCAAAACAAACTTCAAAAAAAAAAACCAGTTTTAGCTGAATTCAATCGCATACAACCTGTGAGCGGACAATGGGTACACAATCAAATGAAATAATAAGATATGTACATCTGCTTATTCAACATTAAATGTTAAAATGCCAGAGCAAGTGTGAAAGCGGCAAACCTAACAAAAAAAACTGTGTCTTCCGACAGCAGATAGATTTAGATCTCACGTGTTTGTCGTGCCGTCAGTTCATCAATCACTGCATAACCATTTTAACCCACTTAGCAGATCATAATGCAGTTCACCTGAAATGTCTTTTTACACAACTATGGTAGAAACGGAATGACATTAAATCACAGAATATTCTATCTATATATACTCGACAGTCTGCACTCTGCAAGGACGTTTATACGAAGAATAAAATATTAAAAAAGGCCAGAAACTTGAGAACGAAGAAACAAAATTCAAACTTGAACTGACAAATCTGTTTTGATCCGCAACTTGTTTAGTTCTGTGATTGGTAGCGTGAAAGTTCTTAAAACCTCCTCTATCTTGACAGATAATTTTACTGTAAACTCAAGTTTAGTAACCTGCGGGCCGGGCCGCCGCAATTTCCTCCGGTGAAGAAAAAAATTTTGCCTCCATTTTTGTTTCCCGGGTACTGATATTTCTTATCTTTGATTGCGTGTGATGTAATGATGGAGTGGCGCGTGCAGCTGTACAAGCTCATCTAACAAGTCTTGATCAACTAGGAATTCATGATTCAAATATTCTTATTAAATATTTTCATGGCTCCACATGGGACACCACCCCTCTTTTTTGGTTAAGCTGTCCAAAGGAAGATAAAAAATTTGGTGGCCCATTAACAGAAGTGAACTACTTTCTCAGAAGTGAATCTCCTTTTCCATATGTGATATATAGAGATGATTCGTCACTACCAATGAGAGACAATACTTCATCATCCTAGTGAAATGGGCAAAATATAGGTTTCATGCATTGCACAAACAATACTTCATCCTAGTGAAATGGGCAAAATATAGGTTTCATGCATTGCACAAACAATACTTCATCCCAGTGAAATGGGCAAAATATAGGTATCATGCATTGCACAAACAATACTTATTTTGGTATTTTTAGACTATTATTGCTTGGAGTAGAAGAAACAATATTTTTATCTCGAAAGATTGTAGTTTAATTGGTTCAGTACAATTGGTGAGGATGATGATATGTAATAAAAAGTCATCCAACAAGGTTCAAACCTTTGGAGGCGCATTTAGGCCAGATTCGACACTTGGATGACTTTGACAGACGAGATCCCCTTGCATGCGGTTGTTTAGTTGAAGATGACTTTTGGTTTAGATGTATGCTTACTCATCTTGTTTTAATATGTTATATAAAAACAAAGATGTCAACATCCATGTAATTTGGTTGTTTTCATCAAATATTTATATAGCTGCATATTAGTTGGACTCACTTCATCAACTCAAATTGTTATGTCAATTAAATATGTTTATAAATGTGTATTTAAATTAAATAAAGGTATTTAATTTTAAGTTTATTGTTGAATATGCTGTAGTAGGTGGTGTTTGGTAAAAACAATTGTGTCAATGTTTGAAATATATGAAACAAGAGATGCATTATATCTGGTTCATGTTGTTGATTAGTTTGTGTATTTAGTGGAGATAAAGATTGTGAAATATCAACTGTTTTTGTCGAGGAGGATAATAGAGTTGTTAGAATGTCTAGTTGTGAACTTAAATAGCTCCAAATTAAAGTCATGACAACATAATTTTTGGATCAACAATGTGTTTGACCATATTGTATTTGGTTCAGGCCCATGATTTGATAGTTGAAATTGTAGTTGGAGTGAAGATTAGTGGTTATTAGACTACATAAATAGTGCACTATTGTAGTAGTTATGAGTCAGTAATCATAAATGACTTAAATTTTTGCTAGTCATTTTTTACAACAAAGCAATAAAATGATATTAGATAATAGCACACTATTTCAATAAGTATGAATCAATTTTTGCAAGCATATAATTAAGTATATTTAGTAATTTTTTTTCCTCTAAAAAAACAATAATTTAAAAGTTCAGAATGCAATTTTATAAAAATAAATTTCATCAAAGGCATAAGTAATTTTCATATTAATTTACCATGTCACCTCACAATACAAAAGGACCGTTTGATGGCTATAATAGTGGTCAATGTCATTCAAGCAACATCATAGAGTTGAAGTTTAAGCTTCAAACTAATGTTTGAAGAAGACTTACATTATTGATATAATTGAAATTTTATCACAAGAATTTAATGCGTTGAAAATGAAGTGAGATCTAAATAATAATTTTATTTATACGTTGATTGTTTCCAATGTGAACCAATAGAAAAATAGATAAATGACATTTTAAAATTACTAAATTAATTAATTAATTATAGACTATAGGGTTTTGCTCAAATTTTGAAATTCCATGTAATTATTGGCTAAATAAATAAGGAAATTGCATCTAATGGATACATTAGTATTGTTGGGGTTGGGGCCCTAGCTCGATTGGCTAAACTTTTCCTGTTGCAGGAGGCTGGTCACAAGGTTTAGTCTCCCCCACCCCCGTGGTACCAGAGGGTGTGTCACACCAGCGTCGCAGGTCACGTTAAAAATTTTACCAGGCGCACTGCAATTTATAGGGGGTCATGCTACTCGATTCCTGCAGTCTAAAAAAAAATACATTAGTATTGCTACCTTCAACAAGAATTAATAACTACTTTTTGACTATCATAGTCATTATTTATTGTTCTAGATCATTTCCATGTTATATCAATGGTTTTTGTGTGTGTGGACCTAATCATGTTTTACAAAATCAACTTTTTTGTTTCTAAACTTCACATTTATTCTCAACTTCGTATCAAATCATGTCTATAAATTGGTGATGTTGATGAACAATTTTAATAACTTGTTAGGTAAATATCTTCTCATGAGTCAAACCACTAGATCTAATTTAATGGTTTTGGAGAATAGCGATCAAATACACTCCAAGCAATCATGTAATATACCTAATTGATGTTAATGTTGATGTCATGTTGATGATATAATTATGTCATTTATAACAAAGCTCTTGTATGACCTTCCTAAATTCTTGTTTGACAATTTCATATGACTAAAATGAATTATTTGTTGGTCTATGTTGGTTTTGTGTTGTTAGTTTCAATCTCTCTTCTTGTGAGACTCATTTTGTTCGCCTCCTTGACTACTTTGTATTTGGGTTTGGGCCCTTCCCTTTAAATAAATATTTTTGTGCTTAAATAAGTGCTAATTAGAAAGGGGTTGACTTAGAACCACAATTAAATTTTAATTTAAGAGCTAAGGGGCCAAGTCTATTGTGTGGATCTAAACTAGGTTGATTTTGCAAGTAGGTTTATTTTGGCACAATCAACCTAGAATAATGAATGGGTAAAGTGTACGTCAAATATAAAACCTTGGGATTTGTGAGTTGCTTTTTACATAAAAAAACATCAATTATATGCTAGTCATTTCTCGCAAGACAAATGGACCAAAAAATAGAGGGGGGAAGTGTAAGGTGTGCAATTTTCATGCTTACATATTATCCTCACTTTGACTTGCATATGAACTACTATGAAGATGCATTTCAAAGTAAACAAAAAAATGAATATATGAAAGTAAATATTCAAACATTTGTAAAAAGGATACAAATAAGGATGGTGATTTCACACATACTCCTCATAATGAGTGTTCCATCTAGAAGTATGCAAGAAAAAAAAAGAGCAACAACTAAATTTCATTTAAAATAGACACAAACAATAATCAATTGATTCAATATCTATAAACATAAATTAAAAGTAAAAGGAAATATATGTTGGGCATAATGAGAGCAATAAAAAAGAAACTAATATATGTTAATATCGTAGGGCCATATCTATTAGGCATGATCTAAGGTCCATATCTATTAGACATGATAGGATATATCATAAACAAAGTGACATCCATTGGGCATGTAAGGAGTCATATACATTGGGCATGATGGGAGCCATATCTATTAGGCACAATGAAGCCATATCAATTAGGCATAGTGGGAGCCATATCTATTAAGCAATGTAGGATCCATATAATAATAAATTGATATCCATTATGCATAGCAAGAACCATGAAAAGAAGCTAATATTTTTTATGCACAATAGGAGCCATGTAAAAATAATTTAATATTTGTTAGGCATGATAGTATTTTTTATAACGATGAGTTAATCATTGCACATCAAGGACTGTAATGATATTTGGTTGAATACATAGGATGCAAGGAATCAAAGGCAAGGAGAAAAATAAGTGTAAAGGATGTGATCATATAAAGATCAAAAACCATGAAATGAGTATCATAGATAGTTCATTATGTGATGATCAATAAATGAGACATTAAGATGTAAGTGTGTAAGCACATGTATCACAAAGTGATAAGATGCCCCCAATGTTGAGGACAAATACTTGAATTATAATAGATAGATAAATAATGTAAGCGAAAAAAGAGTAACATGTGAGACATAAGCATCAAAACATAAACATAAAGGAATTTCCTAGATAGGATGTAAACATGAAGAGACGTGGAATATGAGAAAAATAGATCACTTGAGGTCAAGTATATAGCAATGAAAAAATATATGTAAGAGAGAAAATAAGATAAGGATCATGGGCCATAAAATTTGTAAACTAGCTAAATTTGGCCCACATAATAGTAAGACTATAATCTACGTTTGAATATGTATCATGTAATAGAATATAACTTAAATTAGAAATCTAGAATTTTAATCTTTCTAAAATTGAAATCCATTAAACTATAACACACTATGATTATATGCCATATAAAACTGTAGAATCCAATATCATTGTAAAATGTATGAATTATATGTTCCCAATATTTATACATTGTGAGAAACTTGATTAATATATATAAAAATATCTACAAAGAAATGGTTTCATCAAGAAACTCCTTTAAAATGTAATGTCAATTAGAATCCATTAATTTACCCTCCAAAAATAAATTTGCAAGAAAGTGTCATTATGTATGTGTACTATCACATAAAATAACCACTATAATAAATGTACACATAAAAAATATTTTTAAAATGTGTAAATATCCAAAACTATGGAAAATAGGGTAGATCATCATGAAAATAACATCTAGTGTAAAAATATGTTGGAGAAGGATGCATATAAAGGGAATATTCTCTAACTATATATTGAAGGGTAAAAAGGTAAACACAAATTTCATTTTTACCAACACATCTTTGTGTGAGACAAATCACATAAGAGAAATAATGTTGCATTGTAGAGGACATGTTGAACCATGCTATTAGAATACAACCCCAAACAACCACTTGAGAAGTCCTAATGTCAATCAATTATTTTTTTATTTATTTTTAATTATTGAAAATGTTTTGAATCTTATAAAATTAGAGTAGGAAGGTTTTTTAGGTCATTTGTACATTTGTAAAAATGACCTATTCAAAAGTGAATTCACTTCAATGGAAGTAACCTTGTTTTCATAGAATTGGCCCATAAATTCAATTGAAATCTACATGTATGACTTGATTTCTATAAAAATGAATAATTAACTTCTAATATTAAGAATTTCTAGTTCCAATCATTTATTTCTATTTTCATGTTGGAATTACAATTATGTGCTAATGGTAAACTTGTTTTTGTCATAGTTACAAGATGGAGTGGAGATTCATCCACAATCACATAAATAACCCACTAGAGATTTTATAGTTATTGGCAGCCCTCACTACTAAAGAGACATAACTACTAGATAGTATTGGATTTAGATATGTAAGAAATATATCAATATTTTTTATGATGTAAGCATGCTTACCATATTGAAAAAGTGGTGGGTTCAACTATTAACGCATTTCATTTGTCCATTAATGAGATTGCAATAACATTAAAGGACATTTGGAAAATGTTGACATTATTTGTCCAAGGCAAATATATTTTGTTTAATTGGCATACCACCCAATGATAGGATAAATACTATACATATAAGGCACATTATGCACAAGTTCAAGTATTGGTGCACTTAGGGGGTGCAAGTGGGTTCTAATGATTCAAGATTTTTTGGTATTAATGGATGGAAAGGGATCATCCATCTTGTACAACATGATTCACATGATGTAGCATGGAGGAGCACTAGAAATTCATCACGGTGGCCCTAATATATCATGATTTACACATATTTAGTTACGAGGGAGGTATATTTGTCAAAGACATGACACTACTTGAAAGTTTGGCATGTGAGCATATATGCATCACACAACTGATAAGAGTACTAGTAGCCATAATAGAGCATAGGCCTCAAGCATCCTAATAGGACATTAGTGGGATGCATAGATAGTGAGATGGGAGGACCCTTGAGGGCTAGAGGTAAATATTTGATAGATTAGTTCTAGATGTCATTAAATGAAGATCCTATATAGATATTAATATCTAGCTTGAGTATGGGAGACAACTAGGTAGGATCAAACAAGCATAGTGATTTTTTGGTAGGAAAACCATGTTTTATAGAGGTTCCTTTAGTGAATTCTTTAGCACATGTCACAAATTTTCTTGTCTTATTTGCATTTTTGTTCAACATGACTCATAGCTAAGGAAAATCATTTTTGCCTTATCAATTCTATAGTTTTGAGGTACATGTGAGGAAAATTTATAAATTCACAAGGTTACCACATTTTCTTATTTTGCCACATCATCCTTCATTTGAAAAAGTGTAGGGATCAAAGATATTATAAAGAAGGTGTTCAACATTGACCATCACCATTGGTACACATAATTTTTTTGGCCCAAGTTTCTTCTTTTGTGCTAAGTTTATTTATTATTAGTGAGGCTTATGATTGGTAATATTTTTTAAAAATAGGGTGTTGTAGACCTTACATAAGAAATCATTATTTTAATATGTAAAATAAATATTTATTTTTGGTGCATCTTAGGTGATGTGTTTAGCCACATTAAATATTTGTTTTAGTCTTCTTACAAAGTTATATGTAACATTGGTTAGATATTTTATGTGTGGGTTGCACATGGGAAAAATATTTAATATTATGAAATTTAGTACCAAAAAGTAGGGGCCAATGGTTTTGTGTACTCAATGTAGTTTTAAGGCACATAATTTTACCTTACCACTTGGTTATTTTGTGTGAGCTTGATTCTATAAAAGCAATCACATGTTTAGTGGTTGAGGTTGGTTGGTTGGATATTTGGTTGTTTGTCTTGCCTATCACTGTATTGAATCTCTTTTGAAGAGTGCATATATGAATCATGGCATGGGATGTACGGATACATGCTTGGACACATGGAGGATGCATTGCAAGAGCTTGATATTTCAAAAGTATTCATGGAGACTCTATAAGTGTATTATAATGTTTTCATTGTTAAATAATAAATTTATTTTGGATACTTTTGGAGGCTAGGTTTTATCTCTTGAGGTATTTTCCAAGGTACAACTTGTGTTATCTTGTGGTATGTCTTTGATATTTGCATTATAGTTATTATGTAAGCTTGTATGCATGCTTTTATCTTATGGGGTTGTGTAGGAAATGGTTTGATCAACTTGCATTATTTTCTTAATAATATTGGTCCCTTCACACACATTATCACTATGCATGGATAATCTCACAATAATGAGTCTCACTTTTGGGACAATCAATTTTTTGGAGGGAGGAGGGAATATTTCTTAGAGCACCTTCATTTGAAGGTCTGCATGTAGAGACCTTCGATCAAAGGTAACATTTGAGCAAAGATATTCTTCATTTGAATATCCTTTTTACATAGAGACCTTCAAATGAAGGTACCTTCGAATGAAGAAAAAATCTTTGATCAAAGGTACCTTCAAACGAAGGGCCTTAACAAGACACTTTTGGTGTTTGCTTCAAAATTTCCTCAGAAAATCTAATTTCAAACCTCATATTGGACCTTCAAATGTAATTAAATTGACAAGATAATTTGTAAGATCATAGTCCTCGAAATGAGCTTTCCAACAAGTATAATTTTGATATATTTTTATTTTATTTGTATTCAATTTTCAAATTTTCTGAACATAGGTTTTTCACCGAACATCAAGTTCTTCATTCCATGCAGGTGGAAAAATGGCCATTAAAAAAAATTCTAAAAAATACCTTTGCACTAGGTATTGATGTCCTTGTTTCACCAAAAAAAAATGAATTTCGATATATACACAAGAAGTTATGCTTGACGACATACACCTATGTCCAAATTATAGTTACCCCGACTTCAAAAACTAATTAATAAATATGTAACAAAAAATTATGAAAAAATATCCACGCACACTAGATATTGATGTTAAAAATCTGAATTTTAAAAATTAGAATTTTATCCTTGCTAGAAAAAATGTTATGCTTGACAACATAAACATTACTTTCTAAAAATGTTGTATACTATTCAAAACTAGTTATTAAAGGAGATGTTGAAAGATTCATGATTTATTTCAATATATATATATATAGAATCTACACACAAATCACTAGTTCACATCATCTTCAAATGCTTAACGGTTTAGCGGCTACAGGTCTCAGAAAGTGAAGATTTGGTTAAAAATATTGATATCAATGTCCATCTTGGCCAAAAAGTGGGACTCATTATTGTGGGATTACCCGCATTTGGCAAGTGGGAAAGTCATTCCTACTTGCATGGTAATAGCTATTGAAGAAGGGGAGTGATTGTTGGGGCTATCCTCTTCTTGAGGGAGAAGGTTCTTGTGAGAAGTAATGATTTTGGTCATTGGTAGCCTTGAGTGAAATTTTGATGATTGTTGAACATTGTAACATTAATATGGTGGAGTATCATAGTTAACTCTTGTAGTGGATTGTGGTTTGCTATTATAATTTATTGGACATTGTTTAATTCTTTATGAGTGCTTGTGATAAAATAGTTGATAAATTGACCTTGTATCTGTAATATTCTTGCTATACTTACTCTTATTCTTTTATTATTATTGTTATTATTTTTCTATATTTCTCAAGGCTTGAGCTTGCTCTCGAACTCAGGCCTAGTCTATAGCCTCATGGGTGGGTAATCAACACAAGTGAATTTAAGTATTTATAACTAAGAATCAATTTTGATCAAACATATGATCTAGCTAGATTCAATGTAGATAAGATAAATATGGCCACAAATTTTCCAAAGAAAAGTGTTCACTAAATGTATATGTAGCACCAATTTGAGGCCAATACCAAAAATAAAATTATTTGAAAAAAATGATGTTTCAACAACTCCTACTCATGTAATAGTTCTTTTTTTTAAATATAAAAATACCCTTAATGATATTAAGTTTCCACAATCCATTTTATTGTTTGAATATGATTTCTAGATTTCATTGTGTCGTTTTTTGTCATCAATGTTTCGAATCACACTATGTGATCCATCATCAAGATGAAAGACAAGTAAAGGAGAAAATAAATTGGTGTAGATCAAGATCAGTTAAAAAGAGAGAGGGGGGGAGAGAAGGAAGGTGGTACATGGTTCGAGGATTAAGGATGACTAGGAAAAAGGAAAATAGAACACAAGAAAAAAATAGAAAATATAGTGAGAACAAAGGAAAATTAGTTCCAAAGAGCCAAAGGAAACCAAAGATTAGATAAAAGAAATAATTAAATGGAGACAACTAAAAAGCCTAAGAATAAATAACACAAATCAATTTATCATAAAAAATAAACTATCAAACTACTTACAAAAAATGATAATATGCTTAAAAAATATATTAATAATAAGACACTTGTTAATAAGTGAAAATTTTCTTATACTGATAATGGCGGAGCGAAGACACAAGCAGGGTTTTTGAAGACACCAGGGTTTGCAGTATGATAGAGGAACGTAGCCCAAATGGCCCTTCAACAACAGAAAGGGAAGAAATGCTCATAAATCCAGAATGAATGAAACCTATCGGGCATGGAAGGCTCTAGCTAACTAGGGTTTTAGAACTGGTGCAACAGAAAATGTTGGTTGAAAAGCCAGACAAACTGTGTTGAATGATGGGAGATTCAGATCATTTTCAAATGAAAGGGTGGACTTTAGACAGGTGGAAGGAAAGTTTTGGTGCCCAAAGTAACAGGCTGAGAAGGCAGAACCAAGCAAGGTAATGCCTAGCTTTTCCCACACCACTGTGATTTCTATGTTGTTGGAAAATAGAGAATGGAGTGACTCTGTTAGTTTTCTTAAGGCCCACGCTTTCTTCATGAAATGGGGTGGGAAATGGCCAGCTTACTCCAAGATTAGGGCTTGGTATGACGAGCACTGGGGAAAAGACTATGGTCTTAAAACCCTTTAAAATGGTTTCTATTTGGTGATTTTCCAAATGACTAAGGATAAAGAATGGATCATCAATAGTGGCCCATTCATGATGGAAGGAAGGGATTTCTACATTAAAGATTGGACAACCAAACTTTGATCCTAATAAAGCAAACATTGAGGAAATGCCTATGTGGATCAGATTGAAGAATCTCCCACATGAGTATTGGGATCTAGAAACCCTTAAAAGTATTGGAAACAAACTAGGTGTTTTTGTGAAGTTGGAGGAAACCGTGGAAAAATCAGACTATAGCATGTTTCCTAGGGTTTGCATTTTCAAGCAGACAATCCACCCACTTCCAGAAATGATAGAATTCAAGACAGGGGAAGGTATTTGGTGGCAAGTGGTGGAGATTAAGGATGCAATGGTATCTTTCTTGAAATGCATAGGGAAATAACACATAGTAGGCAACTGTCCAAATCTGAAGAAGGGTAAAGGGCTAGCCCAAAACTCCCTAGCTGAGGAGCTGATGAGTTTAACTGATTTTAATGCTTGGGAAGTGTTATCCACCTAAATTGCACCCTATTGAACCTGATGTTCAACACCTCAGTGTAACATGGGAAGACCTCTAAAGATGTGGGTTTCTTGTAAACAGAGGTCAACCTCCGGAGAAGGTCGGCTTCCTATGGTGTCACCTAACTACTGATGCACCAAATTTACTAATGAAAACACTATTTCTATGGTGATGCACCAAATTTACTAAGAGGACACATAACACAGTTTACACACACAATTTTAGTCAATGACAAAAGCTTAGTTGTACACAACTCAATCACATACATTTTCTGCATAAACATTTCATGAAAAGGTTCGTATGGCTACACTCCTAGAAGGAAGAAATAACTTCATAGCTAGAGAGTACTGCATTTTGAACACATCTCACAACCTACAAAATACATATTGCTCTACAGAAAGGTGTTGAAATAAGACATAACCACAAGGAATCATACAGTTTCACAAGCAGTTTCATCAATTATATGAATGCACACAATCTAATAGAAGGATTGAAAAGGTAAAGCGCTTGTATTCATTGATTTCAATGGTGAAACACTGATATACATGCCTGTCATGAGTTACAAAACATAGTCTCTCTTCTGCAAGGAACTCCACAAGTTACCAAAGCAAAAAAGTACTAGGTAAGAACTAACTACAAAAGAGGCAAAAAAGCCATATATACAAAAGTATCGGCCCCTGCCCTAGGGTTTACAAAAATATCAGCCTTCCGAAAAATCCACCCTTAGATCTTTTCAGATGAAGTTAATGTTGTATCCCCATGTCCATGACGGTGTGAAAGATCACCCTCAGGAGAAGCCCTTAGATCTTTTGCGATGCATTTACTTTTGGCCTCTGTGTTCACTCTCGAACTTCCTTGAATGCCCTGAGGAGACTATCATTAATGTCTATCAACCCTCACCAGTTGACATCCCAGTTGTCCCTGCGGTCTCCCCCCTTCTGTTTACCGATGACACCTCCTGGATATCAAACTGATTCATCGCTTTATTCTCAGAGTAGATCCACACTGCTTATGCTCTGTTGATCTCATTCACAAGGGGGGAGTCAAACTACCACAACTCTCCTGTAGCTTCCTCAGATTGGTCGAACTCATGCCACGTAGATTCCCGAACAATAAAAGTTGCTTCACCAGAATCACATGTCGGTGAGACACTAATCATTTCTCCCCGATGCGATTATGCTCTTTAGCGGCTATCAATATAGCTCACAACCGTCGGAAAGAATTCATAGCGAGCCCAAAAGTAATATCAGAATCCAAAGTGGCTATCACCCTAACCATCGGCAAGACTTATCACTTTCAGGAAGACCTCATGGCGAGCCCTCAGGAGTCATACTGATATCCCTTTCCATCGCTTAGTCATCCGCATTCAGCAACAGCTCCTTTAGTCGGCAGGAGGTCATACCGATCTTCATGATTTATACCGTTGTGCTCCTCCGTCGGTAGGACATCCATGTGTCGGTGAGACCTCCTACCGAAGGAAAAACACTATACTGAGACCCTTCATCCTTCGGTAGGACCTCATGTTTTCGCCGAGCTCACTTTATTTCGACAAGACCCCATCAGGTCAAAGAGACATCTCGGTGAAGCCATCTTGTTTTGGCGAGAGCCCATCCTCAGTCGGGGAGACATCTCCCCAAAGACATCACCATTCACCAAGACCACATGCAGTCGGAGAGACACATGATTGGTCGGTGAGACCTTTCGCCGAACTCTCATCTTGTCGCCGAGACCGATGTTAGTCGTTGAGACATCTCCCCGAGCTCCTACTTCCTTGCCGACACCGCTTCACTTCTGCGAGACCTTACCTAGTCGGCAAGACCTCTCCCCGACACCGGCCGCTTCGGTGAGACCACCAATGGTCGCCGAGACCTCATGCCGAAGCCTTCCTTTCCTGGCGAACTCAGACCTTCTTTCGGGGAGACCTCCAATTGTCAGTGAGACATCTCGGTGAGCCCAAAACCTTTCAGTGAGAGCTCCATTCTTTCAGCCAGACTTCTGCCTAGTCGCCGAGACATTACGGCGAACTCCTTTCTTTCACCGAGACTTCTGCTTGGTCGCCGAGATATCCACTGGTCGGCAAGACATTACTCTGAAGCCACCTAGCTTTAGCGAGACCTCACCCGATGAAATCCTTCTTCGGTGTGACCTCCTGGTGGTCAGCGAGACTTCACGCCGAAGCCTTCATCTCTCGGCGAGCTCGGACCATTTCGGGGAGACTCCACCTGGTCGCTAGGATGTTACAGCGAGGCCCCTCTTTTCTTCGCGATGACATCTCTTTTTTCCAAGACCTCACAGCGAAAGTGAACCCTTCTCCCCCTTGACAGCCTTGTGAAAAACTGTCGACATGACCTCCTTCCAAGCGGAGAGATACATGAAGACTCATGGTGACCCGAATGTCCTGGCGACTGGTGTATCCAAACAAATAGAACGCACTTCTAGTCGGCAAGACAACAGGAGGGTCTTGCCGACTTTCTTCTCTGATGGGTTTTATGCCAAATCTGACTGAGGCGAGGCTTTCCAGCAGACTTCCTTGTGAAATAGCATCAGATGAAAACCTAACCCTTGATGCAAATGTCTCATTAGGCCTTCTTGAACATCTGAAACATAATTTATCCTGCCTGATTGAGCCCATAGGTGAAAATTTGGCAACATTTATGGAGACCTTTGTTGGATGTTTGCCTGCTAAACATGAAAACCAGTAGCCTAGGCCTATCCATTGGGCATGGAGTCATTAGGAAAACCTCAGAAATATACCTAGGGTAATTTTGTAGATGGTTGCAACTCATTTGTAACTCATTAGAACACTTGGAAACTTATTGAAAATAGGAAAGTTGTAGAAAGGAAACTATCTAACTGTGCTAAAACAACACTTAGAGAATAAAACTTACAACTAAACCTATTCTAGCCTAAACTAACTAGCAAAGAAGCTGGTCAAACAAAACCATTCACAGGATGGTTGAAATAGCTGCCCTTTCTCCTCAATATACAATGACTCTCAAGCTTAAAGGCGGCTGAATAAAGATGGTACACTGAAAAATGTTTAAAATTACAATGCACTGCCTCATGAAAGAGAGTAACAAGTTCACTTACCTCCTTAAACTGATCATATGCATTTGTATTCAAAGGAGGATAAGTAAATTTTACACACTCTTTTTCAACTGCAAGTACATCTTTTATGCCACTTTCAGCTGTGGCTCCATGTGTGAGTACCTAATTAACCATTGACGCTTTATCAAACTCCATCTGGGCTAAATCTCTGATCGGAGAGCCCCTTGTAAAGACAAAAAATGAGCTCTCCTTGCTGGTCTCTTGCCCATTCACTGTTGTTTTATAGCCTTGGCTGGAAAAAACTAACCCCTGTGACTGGCTTAGTGAGAAAAAAGAAGCTTCTTCAATAAGCTCGAGTTGTTCATGATTAACTTCATCAAGAGGTAATAGTTCAACACCCAAATTAGTACAAAAAGCCTCTAAATCGTCCCAAAACACATCCTCCTCAATGTCTTCTTTACTTTTCTGAACCGAAAGACTAAGTGCAGGCCTAATGCAGTTCTCATCTAGCTTTGATAAAGCATCAAAATCACCCTCTTTGCAAAGCAGTAAGTCTAGTTCAGGGACTTGTTCAACTTGATGGGTATTTTCATGCACATCAAAATGTGGCTCTCCCTGAACAATGCTACTTAAACCTCCTTGTTCGCGAGTAAAGACTTCAAACTCACCTTCACCTTTATGCAACAATAAATCAGCATTACCTCCATCAACCTCATGTTGGTCCAATTCCTCGTCCTTGTCAATGAAGTAAGGCAGATCATCAAATGAGAAGATTAACTCTGCCTTTTGATTCTCAGCTATGTCCATTATAGCAAGCTACTCAATCTGATTCTCCTCACCTTCTTGCAAAAGTTTAGATTCCTCATTTTCCAATGCTGAGCAAAACTCGGCAATTACCTCCTCCCCATCAAGCCGAGAGAAAAGAGATAGTCCCTTATCCCAAGTTGTAAATTGATCTTTCTCAACAGCTACCTCTATTTCACCCTCTTGTCGTCCAACTGGAACTTGAGAGATTTCCTCCTGTCCAATTATTTTTTGTTGCAATTGATGACACTTTATAGCTAGATGTAAAGCATTTACCTTTTTAATCCTTTCCCACATGAGTAAGTTGTCTAGATCAATGGGCTGCTCTTCCTCAAAGAAAGGATTTGGAAAGGTAGCAGCTGACTGGGGCATTTGAGAAAGTTGTTCTTCAAGAGATTTAGACTGACTTTGTTCAAATTCTTGTACTAAATGGGATCCTCTTTGTGTCTCAACCTCCTGCTGATGAATATAAGCTTGATAAGCAAGCTCCTCCTGCTGCCTATTGACCTCCTGCTGATTTTCAATTTCTTCAAACTGCTTTTGGAAATACAAAGACATATTCTCTATACTTATTTTATCCAAATTTTGAGGCTCATATGAAGAATAAATTTTTTGATTGGAGATAAAATAACCCTCCTGGGGTTGTTGATGAGCATAAGCATGCCGCTATCGAACTTGTGCAGGGGTGGGTGGGGGGTAGGCCAACTGAGCTTGCTGGTAACCCGCTGCTACATAATTATTTTGAGTAAAACTAGTGGTATCTTCAATAGGGTATGACTGATAAAAAGATGCAGGCACAATACCTTCATTAAATGGTGAATGGTAAGACATACTATCATGAAACCAACACTTAGCCTGCTGAAACTAGTTACTTTGGGCACAGAGTCACCAGATATGTAGATTTCAACCTCTTAAGGTTTGAAAATTGTTGATTGCATATTAGAATCAACAATAAGATGTATCTTATTTCAGCTGTCCAATTTGACTGTCCCACCGGGCGTGCCAAAACTGTTATCCACCGAAATTGCACCCTGTTGAACCTAATGTTCAACACCTCAGTGTAACATGGGAAGACCTCTAAAGATGTGGGTTTCTTGTAAATAGAGGTCAACCTTCGGAGAAGGCCGGCTTCCTATGGTGTCACCTAACTACTGATCTTGTAAGGAAAAGGGAGAAGGAGAAAGCATAAAAACTAATGAAAACACTATTTCTATGGTGATGCACCAAATTTACTAAGAGGACACATAACACAATTTACACACACAATTTCAGTCAATGACAAAAGCTTAGTTGTACACAACTCAATCACATATGTTTTCTGCATAAACATTTCATGAAAATGTTCGTATGGCTACACTCCTAGAAGGAAGAAATAACTTCATAGCTAGAGAGTACTGCATTTTGAACACATCTCACAACTTGCAAAATACATATTGCTCTTCAGAAAGGTGCTGAAATAAGACATAACCACAAGGAATCATACAGTTTCACAAGCAGTTTCATCAATTATATGAATGCACACAATCTACTAGAAGGATTGAAAAGGTAAAGCACTTATATTCATTGATTTCAATGGTGAAACACTGATATACATGCCTGTCATGAGTTACAAAACATAGTCTCTCTTCTGCAAGGAACTCCACAAGTTACCAAAGCAGAAAAGTACCAGGTAAGAACTAACTACAAAAGAGGCAAAAAAGCCATATATACAAAAGTATCGGCCCCTGCCCTAGGGCTTACAAAAATATCAGCCTTCCGAAAAATCCGCCCTTAGATCTTTTCAGATGAAGTTAATGTTGCATCCTCGTGTCCATGTTGGTGTGAAAGATCGCCCTCAGGAGAAGCCCTCAGACCTTTTGCAGCACATTTACTTTTGGCCTCCGTGTTCACTCTCGAACTTCCTTGAATGCCCTGAGGAGACTATCATTAATGTCTATCGACCCTCGCCAGTTGACATCCCAGCTGTCCCCACGGTCTCCCCCCTTCTGTTTATCGATGACACCTCTTGGATATCAAAATGATTCATCGCTTTATTCTCAGAGTAGATCCGCGTTGCTTATGCTCTGTTGATCTCATTCACAGGGGGAGTCAAATTGCCACGGCTCTCCTGTAGCTTCCTTAGATTGGTCAAACTCGTGCCACGTAGATTCCCAGACGGTAAAAGTTGCTTCACCAAAATCGCATGTCGATGAGACACTAATCATGTCTCCCTGATGCGATCATGCTCTTTAGCAGTTATCGGCATAGCTCACAACCATCGGCAAGAGTTCATAGCGAGCCCAAAAGTCATATCGGCATCCAAAGTGGTTGTCACCCAGACCATCGGCAAGACTTATCACTTTCGGGAAGACCTCATGGCGAGCCCTCATGAGTCATACCGATATCCCTTTCCATCGCTTAGTCATCCGCATTCGGCAAGAGCTCCTTTAGTCGGCAGGAGGTCATACCGATCTTCATGAGTTATACCGCTGTGCTCCTCCTTCGACATGACATCCATGTGTGGGTGAGACCTCCTACCGAAGGAAAAACACTATACTGAGACCCTTCATCCTTCGGCAGGACCTCATGTTTTCACTGAGCTCACTTTCTTTCCACAAGACCCCATCGAGTCAGCGAGACATCTCGACGAAGCCATCTATTTTTGGAAAGAGCCTATCCTCAGTCGGGAGACATCTCCCTGAAGACATCACCATTCACCGAGACCACATGCAGTCGGAGAGACACATGACTGGTTGGCGAGACCTTTCACCGAACTCTCATCTTGTCGTCGAGACCGCTATTAGTCATTGAGACATCTCCCCGAGCTCCTACTTCCTCGCTGACACCGCTTCACTTCGGCGAGACCTTACCTAGTCAGCAAGACCTCTCCCCGATGCCGACCGCTTCGGCGAGACCACCAACGATTGTTGAGACCTCATGTCGAAGCCTTCCTTTCCTGGTGAACTCGGACCTTCTTTCGGGGAGACCACCAATTGTCGGCGAGACATCTCGGCAAGCCCAAAACCTTTCGACGAGAGCTCCATTCTTTCGGTCAGACTTCTACCTGGTTGTCGAGACATTACGGAAAACTCCTTTCTTTCGTCAAGATTTATGCTTGGTCGTCGAGATATCCACTGGTTGGCAGGACGTTACTGTGAAGCCACCTAGCTTTAGCGAGACCTCACCCGATGACATCCTTCTTCGGTGTGACCTCCTAGCGGTTGGCGAGACTTCACGCTGAAGCCTTCATCTCTTGGCGAGCTTAGACCATTTTGGGGAGACTCCACCTGGTCGCCGGTACGTTACAGCGAGGCCCCTCTTTTCTTCACGATGACATCTCTTTTCACCGAGACCTCACAGGGAAAGTGAACCCTTCTCCCCCCTTGACGGCCTAGTGAAAAACTATCGGCATGACCTCCTTCCAAGCGAAGAGATACATGAAGACTCATGGTGACCCGAATGTCCTGGCAACTGGTGTATCCAAACAGATAGAATGCACTGCTAGTCGGCAAGACAATAGGAGGGTCTTGCCGACTTTCTTCTCTGATGGGTTTTATGCCAAATCTGACTGAGGCGAGGCTTTCCAACATACCTCCTTGTGAAATAGCATCAGATGAAAACCTAACCCTTGATGCAAATGTCCCATTTGGCCTTCTTGAACATCTGAAACATAATTTATCCTGCCTAATTGAGCCCGTAGGTGAAAATTTTGCAACAGGAAGAACAATGAAACTCATAGGAATGGAGGATCCACCGAATGCATTAGAGTAGCTTGTCTTGTTTAACAACATGGACCAATTGCTATTGGGACAGGGTTCAGAAAGAGGAATAGATTTTCTTTTTGAAAGTGGCTCTAAGATGAAATCTCAAGTTTGGAATCACCAAGAATCTAGCCAAGGTTTGGAAACTATTACTATCAAAAGTGCAGAGAAAGCAAAGACATTGATGGACTCAGATTGGCAGTTGGTTGAACTTATTGCTCAAAAAATGGAAGTGTATTGTATGATGGGAAGAATGAATTTCCTCTTTCTGGTGATGCTAATGCTTCGAGACAACCTTCACACATAGTGGTTGAGCGATCTGAACTTGAACCAAGTTTGCAAGGAAACTCCCAATCACCAATCAAAAATGGAAGTGTTGACAAGCTCATGCATAGCCAAGTTGAAAATCCTGGTGAAGAATGGGAACAACATTCTCCATGCATTAATAGGCAAGACAGAGATGCAGAGGACAAGCTTCTTGAAGATGACAGAATGTTGTAGAATGAGGAAACCATCTTTAAGGACATTCCCATCTCCCCTATTCAAAATCTAGAGAGTGCTTTTGAAGGTGTCAGAGACAGTGGGGGCAACTTGGAAGATTCAAATATAGATTTGGCTTTGGATGAGGAGCCTAGAGGTGAAGATGTGCTAGGTTTGCAATATAGCTTAGGGATTATTGAGAAAAGAACCATAGAGAAATCTCCAACTTCAATCAGTAAGGTTAAGGTTGGAGAGAAGAAGAAATGTGGTCCTAAAACCAACAGGATGCGTCTTAAAATGGCTGGCAATGCGGCTAGACAGAGTAAATTGAGATCAGGAAAAGGCTATGCCTTTTCTCGGGAGCCATGAAAATATTATCATGGAATGTCAAGGGCTGCAATGTCCCTGACAAAATTCATTTGATCAAAAGATGTTTTGATCAAACGAGGCCTGACCTGGCTTTGCTACAAGAAACCAAAATTAAGGAGCCTGATTTTGATTCTTTTTATAGATGTTTTAGTAGATGGATATGTATTCTTACAGGGGTTGTGGGTGCTTCAGGGGGCCTTGGTGTCCTATGGAACGACTCAATAGTTGATGTTCAAGTAATTCGATAGGATAGATTCTAGCAATGGTTGAGAGTTGCTCTAAACAACTTAGGGTAAGCTTTTCAATAATCAACATATATGGTCCTAATAGCTCAACCCAAAAAAAGGTGTTATGGCAAGATCTATCAACAATTTTAGGCTTTGAGGATGAAACGATGTTTCTCCTAGGAGGGGATTTTAATGCTATTTTGAGACCTTCAAATAAAATGGGGCCTATGTTGGACAGGACAAAGCCAACAGGATTTCTACGACTTTGTAGTGAATAATGGCCTCATTGAATTTCCCTTCAAAAATGGCGAGTTTACATGGACAAACTAGAGAGGTGGTTCTCTTACGATAGCTAAAGTTGGACCGATTTTTGTTAGCGGGGGATTGGGTTGATCATTAGTGGACATGCAAGGCCGAGGTCCTACCCATAACTTGTTCAGATCACTATCCCATAGGTCTGAGAATTCAAGAAGAGGCTACACCAGATCGATGCCCTTTTAAGTTTGAAGCAATGTGGTTTCGGGCATAAGGGTTTAAGGATCTGATGGCTGATTGGTGGAGAAGTGCCCCAAAATGGTAAGGTAATAAAGCTTTCATTTTTTTCAAAAATCTCCAATTCCTTAAGGAGCAGCTTAAAAAGTGGAATAGGGAATCCTTTAAGAATATTTTTATTGAGAAGCTCAAATTGGAGGAGGATTTGAATAACCTGCACACAAAAGTTATTGATAATGGGATGAGTGAAGAGGATTATGCTTGTTAAAATATTGTGAATAAAGAATACTCAGAAGCTCTAGCTCGGGAAAAGATTTTTTGGAGGCAAAAATCTCACAAAACTTGGTTAAAAGATGGTGATAGGAACACTAAATTCTTTCACAATTTTGTTAAGGTGCATAGATCAAATAACATGATTAGTTCTATAAAGGACTTAAATGATAATGTTTTGAATGATGTTGATCAAATCAATAAGGAAGCCATAAGATTTTATTCAGATATCTTTGTAGAAAAATTTGATGAGTTGATGACTGATTTTAGCATTCTAGATGTAATTCCTACTTGTGTTTCTGAGGTCCAAAATACTATGCTTATGGAGGAAGTTTCCATAAAAGAAGTCAAAAAGGATTTATTTGATTTGGGTGGAGATAAGGCCCTTGGCCCAGATAGCTTTCCAGCAATTTTTTTTCAAAAATAATGGGATATCTTTGCACACGATCTATGGCAGGTGGTTGAGGAATCAAGGAGGAGTGGCTTCATTCTCAAAGATTTAAACAACACTTTAATTGCTTTAATTCCAAAAAGGTCAGTGATCAATTCCTTTGAGGACTTTAGACTGATTTCCTTGTGCAACATGGTCTACAAAATAATATCTAAAGTCATAGCTAATAGATTGAAAAGGGTCTTGGAGTTGGTTATTTCACTAGAGCAAAGTGGTTTCTCACCAAATAAATCAATTTTTGAAGGTGTTATAGTTGTTCATGAAACCATCCACTCTATCTGAATGGCAAAGACTGAGAGAATGATGGTTAAATTAGACATTAAAAGGGCCTATGATGAAGTAAACAACAGTTTTTTGCTGAAAGTTCTAGAGAAATTTGGGTTTTGCAAAGAATGGGTAGCTTTGGTTCAAAGTTGTATCAACACCCCTCATTTTTCGGTGTTGGTGAATGGAAGTCCCCAAGGTTTCTTTGATTCATCTAAAGGGATCAGATAAGGTGATCCTATATCACCTTTTGTTTTCATTATCTTGGCTGAGGTTTTAGAAAGATTAATCTCATAGAAACGTAGTAATGGTCTTTGGAAAGGCATCAAAATTGCATAAGGTATTGATCCCATTTCACGTTTACAATTTATTGATGAAACTTTCTTGTTGGGGGAAGCAACCTTTAGAGAAGCTCGAGTGATGAAGGATACCTTACATGCTTATGGTAAAGCATCTGGGCAGTGTATCAATTGGAGGAAATTAGAAATCTTCTTTTTTAATACACCCATTCAAAAATAGCTAGAAATATGCAGAATACTGGGGATGAGATCAAGATCCCTCCCTAACAAATATCTAGGTATACCTCTTTTTGGGGGTGTCAATAAGGCAAGTGTTTGGAAAGATTTGATAGATGGTTGTTTAAGACGGATGGATGGGTGAAGAGCAAGTGGATAACTGTTGCAAGTAGGATCTTAATGCTAAAATTAGTAGTCTCAGTGATCCCTGTTTATTCAATGATGTGTTTAAAGGTTCCAAAGAAAGTGATTAGAACCATAGGGTAGTGAATGAGAGTTTTTTTGGAATGGTGCTAGTGAGCAGGAAAAAATTCCTTTGTTAGCATGGGACCAAATTTGTCATTCTAAAGACAAAGGTGTGGCTAGTTTAAGGGATTGGCAACTCATGAATGAAGGTCTTGGTGCAAAGCTGGTCTGGAGCATATACTCAAATCCAGAGCTATTATGGGTTAAAATTTTGAAGGAAATATATCTTGATTCAGCAGATGATCAAAGGATTCTAACTATCTGAAACCCACCTAAAGGTTCAGCCATTTGGAACTTTATTGTGTCTTGTAGACCGGTTATTATTAATCATATCTCATGGCAATTAGGCAATGGTCTCAAAGCTAAATTTTAGGATGACTCGTGGGATGGTTTTCAAACTTGCGAGAAGAGGCTGACTTGTAGGAGCTTAGGCTTCTCTTTTTACAAAGATGGGGTGACAAGGTGCAAGATTATTTACAACTAAAGCAGGGCCCCCTTGGCTAGGAATGGGATTCGAAGGAGGTAGATAATGAAGGTTTATCATATCAACAAGTTGAGAGGATGAAAGGCATTTTTCAAAATAGGAAAGTGTTGCTAACAGAAAATGAGGACAAAGTGGTCTGGTGTGGGTCTTTGAATGGGAATTACTTAGTTAAAATTGGGTATCAGTTATTGGATTCTCTAGAAGGGGATAATTTTTGGGCTAAGAAGCTTTGCTGGAATAAGGATTGTTTACCAAAAGCAGGCACTTTTTCTTGGCTAGCAATGAGGGGCAGAATTTTGACAAGGGAAAAGAGGAAGAGACTCGGTTATGCAGGCCCAACAAAATGTGTGATGTGTGATGCTGCTAAGGAATCAGTAAATCACTTGCTTCTTCAATGCAATGTAGTTGCAGGATGTTGGGTGAACCTGAAGTTGAAATTGGGATGGCAAGGACCTCTTCAAAAGACTCTAAAAGAGGTATTTGAGAGCTGGCCCTCTTTTCAGAAGAAATCTTTACTTTCAAGTATATGGATAATCAACCCTTCTATTGTGTTTTGGGAGATTTAGAAAGAACATAATAGAAGAATTTTTGTGGATAAAAAGGAATCTCGAAGTCGACTGTTGAGTAGAATTGACCATATGATAAAAGAAGTTGTAGGTACTGCAGCTTCGCAGTCACAAATTTTATGAATTCCTTATACATTGGATGATAGTAGAATCCAAAAAGCTTGGCCAAGGACAGAGATAAGGCCAACCAAAGGGGATGAGGAGTCAATTTCTAAGAGGGCAACATCTAAAGATGTATGCTGGGTAAAACCTTTAGAAGAGTGGCATAAGGTGAATTTTGATGGGGCTGCAAAAGGTAACCCTAACCCATCAGGGGCAGGTGCAATAGTCAGAGATAGTCTTGGGAATATGTTGCTATAGAAGCTAAAAATCTAGAAGATGGGACAAATAATGTGGTTGAGGCTAAGGCAACCTTGCTTGCTACTGGCATAGCTCGATTAGTGGGAGTTCAAAAAATTCACTTAGAAGGGGATTCATTGATCATCACTCAAGAAATTGCAAATATGGCGGCAAAGGCTTGGCATTTGCAGACCTACATAAGGGCAATTATCAAAGAATTAGAATTTTTTGAGGACTTTCGAGTGAGCCATATTCCACGCTTAGGAAACAGAGAGGAAGAATGCCTATCCAAGTGGGAAATATCTTTTAATAATGTTGGTGAATTTAAATTTGAAGATTTTAGGCATGTGCTTTTTGAGGAGGATGATTATAGAGGCAGTTGAATCCCTTAGGATAGTGTGTAGATTTGTTAATCCTGGGTATGTTTCCACGAGCGCCGATGTGAATAAAAGCTGAAATAATGTTCACTTTCACAACGAAGAAGCAACAAAAAGGGTTTTTCAGCTCAGTCGCCGAGTTTAGGTTTAACTTTTTGTTAAAATGCCCGTGTGATGATGTTATTGAGGCAGTGTTGGAGACGCTGGGGAAGCTTTTCATGGGAGCCAAACATAGGGGAAGGTTGAATGTAGATATTGCCTCCATGATTTTTGTGTGGAGCTTAGAGTTGAAAGAGGATTTTGAAGTGATTAAGTGGGTAATGCACTCACTTTTTGAGGAAGATTTGCTACTAGAAATGGACTCGTTCTTCGAATGGGAAATATCGAGTGTTGGGTTTAATATTTCTAAAGGGATTGAGGACATGGAAGAAGTGGATAAAATGGGTGTGGTCCCGTTTGTGAGGTGGCGAAGGAGGATTGATAGAGATTCCTATAGACTGGAAGAATTAGCAGCGTGGGAAAATCTGAAATTGGTGCTAAGACACCATGAGCTTGTAGCAAACCAGGTGGATTCAAACATTCCTCAATAGGTCCCTCGAAGGAAGCGTTCAACCAGAAGAGGAGGAGAACGAAGAGCCAAGACAAGCAGGCATGGCGATTAGGCGAAAGGTGGCAAGAGGGTTTATGGGTTTTTTTGCAAACTGTTTGAAATTTTGTTATAAATCCTTCCTAACCCGTTAAAGACTGAATTTGAAGGCTCCATGGAGAAGGCTAGAGTAACACAGTGTGGCTGAGTTTCGAAGTAGCTGAGAATCGTCTTCCTTCAAAGTTTTTTACAAGGCAGTTACGGTTTTTGTTTGAAACTAAAAATATTGCAAAGTTGTTGATGTTGTTGGGGTCATTTTGTAATTAGTTATTTGGATGTTTTTGTTATTATAAATTAGAAGTGGCCTAGGGGTGGTTTGGGTTCTTAGGTGGGTGTTTGGGAAGCAATATTTGAATGGAGGCGGCATCTATATGTATTTAGGTGGGCTAGAGAAAGCCAGGGGATCGATAATCCTAGATAGGCACTATTAATAGCTATGGGGGTGTGGTTTCTATTATATAGGTGGTATGCCTTGATGTAAAGACCTTTTATATTTATAAATAAAATAAACTTATTACCGATAAAAAAAGAAGACACTTGTTATTAATATATAAAATAATATTAGAAATACACTTAAATACTTATTAAAAATTATATAATAATGATTAATAAGATAAATAGATTATAAAAATATTAGATTTATATTATTAATATATAGAAATATTAGAAAAATACTTAATTAATTTCTAATATTATCAATAAGATTAATAATATTATAAATTTATAATTATTATTAGCAAATGACATATATTTATATATAAAGAACACAATGTAATATATCATAAAAATTAAACTATCAAACTACTTACTAAAAATGATATTAATATGTTTTAAAAAATAAAAATAAAAAAATACTTATTATTAATATATAAAACAATATTGGAAATATACTTAAATACTTATTAAAAATTATATAATAATGATTAATAAGATAAATGGAGTATAAAAATTAAAAATATTTGAAATATTATTAATATATAGAAATATTAGACATGCACTTGATTAATTTCTAATATTATTAATAAGATCAATAATATTATAAATTTAGAATTATTATTAGTAAATGGCATAAATTTATATAAATAAATATATTAAAAGAATATGAAAAAGCAAAAGGGATTGCAATTTTAATAAGAATGAATTAATTATTTGGAATATTTATTAAGAAAAAAGGAATAGCATGTGAGACATAAATTGTAAAAAATGATACAAAAAGTAAAAATTAAAAAATAAAATATTATATATAAGTATAGCAAAATATTGGAAATATAAGAATTATGGTATTATAAGATGTGCGAAAAGACTAATAAACTCAAGAAGTGAATTAGTAACCTAAATAATAATAAATGAATTAAAAAGAATATTACTAAGTTGAGAAAACCAAGAAAAAAAAAGAGAGGAAGAAAAGAAGGTAAGAAGACTGAAAGGGCAAGAGATTAACAAAAAGAAAAATAAGAAAAACCTAGAAAACCAACCAAAGGCCTAGGAAAAAAGGGGGGACAAAAGGACAACATAAGAAGAGCAAGAGGAAGCTCCAAGGAAAAAGAGAGGAATCAAGAGGGGTGGAGATGGTGGGTTCTAATATTGGATAACAAAGGAGGCCATGACAGACTAAGAGACCAACCCTCATCACGATTGAGGTTGGTGGGGTGATTGCTAATTTCTATGGCTTCCTTGAGTTTCCTCTTGAAAAAATTATCGTCTTTGTATAAGACTTAGAATTTTTCTAAACAAATGTGGTGTTTGGTTGATGAAGAGTGTTCAAAAAGAGTTGATTTGAGGACTCGCTCATGTTTGATGTCTGCATTGTTTTCTTTAATTCTTGTATTGAAGGAATGACCCATTTCTCCTATTAAATGCACTATCATCATGAACAAGCAAGACTACATTTGTAAAATGCTTGTTCTTCTCTCTAACATGCAAAGCTATAAAATTCTATCTCGCAACCCTTGCTCTAAAGTTTTTAGCAAAGTCAAATCTATGGTTGTCTACTCATCATGTTTGATTACATCACTAAGAAACATATGGTTCCTTCCAAGGAAGTAACTCCTCGCATTTATGAAGTCCCTAAAATTCACAAAGATGGCATTCCTCTAAGACCCATTGTAGATACCATAGGTTCACCCACTTTCAAATTAGCATCCTTTCTAGCCAAATTAATCTCTCCTCTCGTGGGTAACTCTGAATCCCAAATCAAGGATTCCTCCCAATTTTTCCATTTCATCAAGGATGCCCACTTAAATAAAAATGACCTCTTGGAGAGCTTTGATGTTGTCTACCTCTTCACCAAGGTTCCCATCCTTGACTCAATTGAGATTGTTAGGTGCAAAACTAATGATGAGATTGTCAATCTTGTATAATTTTGCCTCAAATTTACAAAAAAAATTATTCCAAGATAACATTTATGAACAATTTGATGGGGTTGCCATGGGTTTCCCTCTCTCCCTTGTCATTTCCAACCTTTACATTGAAAATTTTGAAGAAATTTCCCTTTATTCTTTCCCTCTTAAACCAAAATGGTGGAAACAGTATGTGGATGACACTAATGTGTGTTCGTTGCATGGTCTTGAAAAGTTAGAATATTTCCATGATCATCTCAACAATATAGCCCATTGCATCTCCTTCACTAAGGAACTTGAAGTTGCAAGCCAACTCCCTTTTCTCAATATCTTACTTATCAAAAAATCAAATGGATCCCTTGGTCGCCGTGTATACCGAAAACCTACCCACACTAACCTTTACCTCTATCATTCTTTTCATCACCACCCAAACCAAAAAATCAATATCCTTAAAACCCTCACTATGAGAGCCTACCGATTTGTGATGAGGACAACCTAAACCATGATTTGGATCATCTTCATAATATCTTTAGCTTGAACAATTACACCAACAAGCAAATTTCCAAAGACCTCAATCAAACCAAGGAAATATTCTATTCCAAAACCATTTCCCCAAACCAAACTTCCCCCCTTGTGCTTCCCTTCCTTATATCGAAGGCATCTCCCACAAAATACCCAAAATCATTATCAAAAAAGGTCTTTGATGTGCTTTTAAGCCCCACTCACTATGAGAAATCTTATCCCTTCTCTTAAGGACTCTAAGGATATCCTTTTTGACTCATGTTACACCCCATCTTGTTGTTACCAATTTACTTTTACCTTCACGGGTAAATAGGATGGTAAATGCAATCATGAGGTTGATATGTTTGCTAAAAGAATGGGATATTGAAATAGGTATTATGTGAAAGTACTGATAAATGCTTAATACAAATTTGAAAGAGTAAATATGTTTACATTGATGGCTATATGAATATGCTTAAGTTTATGATGCATATGGATTTATTATGAACATCTAACTACCATGGAAAATGTGTTGAGTTGGTTGCAGGGATAGGTTCATTCCTCTAGGCGAAGGGGAAGTATCACGTAGGAGAAGTGATTGGTTGGATAACCCTAAATGAAACCTATCTGAGCTACACACACACTCACAGTAGAATGGTTGAGTCTAGTTACTATATTGGGAAACTGGTAAGTCATCCTAGTATGAGTGTTTGCATTAGTAAGGGTCTTGATTACTATTGAGTACATTCTTGGATGATGTTTATATGTTTGGAACTTATGAGTTCTTCCCTATTTTGTTATGCTTGTATCGATAAGGTGAAAACACGTGGAATGGATGTATTTGTATATATATTCATCACACGTATATCTCTTGTCGATAAGATAGTAAATATGTATGTGCTTGACTGCACGATCGAATGTATACATATATATAAGATATATACATAAATGCATGTATACGTATGAATACATGAGCATAGAGGAATATATATGTACAATATTATTACCTTGCATATATATGGAAGCAAGGATATGTATATATCGCTAACATTGAATGCTTTTGTGTATATATATGTATGTGTGTGTGTATACGTATAAGCATTGGATGCTATGTATATTGTGTATACTATTTATGGCCAAGTTAATAGATGTCATGCATTCGATTATCAAATGATGCTTAGGAAAAGATAATATATATCATATATATATTTGTAAGTATATATACATAATATAATATATGGATATGTTATATTATATTTATAGTATATATATAATGCATGATTAAATTATTGTTTTATTTTAAAAACCACTATAATGCATATGCAAGGCACACCTTATAGGCATTATTAGCAAGTATATATGTTAACAAATATGTATAGGGGATGCATTATAAATGAAGGCGCAATCGTATAGAAGGGTATGATTATGCCTTGAGGGTGAAATGTATATATGAGCATAGGCTGATTATATGCAACATATACAAGCATTGTAAAGGTTGAATATAATGCATATTGGAATTGAGTAAAGATCGAATTAGATGTTATGTGTTACGCAAACCCAATAGTAGAATAGAGGTCAATTCACATAGTTAAGTGCCTTGGTCGATATATGTGAATATAGTGCTCATTTTAAACTGCAAAGCTAAGTATTCAACAGTCTTTATCTATCTTGATAAATGCACAGAGGAATCAACATCGAAACATGTTGTAAACAATGAATAAGTGACACTACTAAAGGGGGAGGCAAATTTGAGTTCAACTAAGAGTCTTTGTACTATACAACTGCCATAGTCAGCATATAGAATGGGAGACAGTCTTTAGAAGCAACACATGAGTTGTAAACAGGTCTAAAGCATTTAAATGATAAAAATTAGTGAACATGGATAGCGCGAAAGCAAAGCGCTTGGAGAGCAAAGCAAACATTGGACCAATTCAAACAAGAGCAAACACGTATGAAGTTATCATGCGACTATGTAAATAATAGAAAGGATGTGTGACTGCCTTAAATACCTTTTGAATCTTTCAAAACTCGTATTGTGAAGGTGGCACCAATTGTGAAAGATTGGAATCAAATAGAAGTCTATTTTGTTAGCAATTCAACTGTCACCATTTGATCATGTGCAAATTGAAATAGTCTTAATTTGCTATCAACCATAGAGGTCGACCTATAGCTTCTTATGTTGAGTACATTCTTTTTTTGTTTGCCACCTTTTAGCTGAGTTTAGTGAGTCGACTAGCTTGGATGTTGATGTCAATTTACATGCCTTTCTTGTAGGTTGTAAAGTCTCCATCTTGTTGTATAAATAGAGAGGTTTATGCTCTCTTTTGGGATGCATTCCTTTTGCATTCTACTTCATTCTACTTTTCATTTTCTAATCTGCAACATTTTGTTGTACTCTGAGCTTTGAGTATTTTGTGAGAGAATTTCATCATCTTGAGAAGTGTAATATCAACTTGTGAGAGAGAGCTTTATTGAGGCATTGCTTGTGAGGTCAAAGCAAAGCTAGTTGTTGATTTGGAAAGTTGTGCAACAAATAGTCAAATGGACAAGCGTATTTCAGGCATGAGGATAATCTTCCTTTATTTGTCTTTGTTTTTAAAAGATTGATTCTTGAATGTCTAATTGGTCTATTGAGATTACTTGCAACAGGGAAAGATAACATTTGCTTTGAAAGGTAAATAGAAGTTCTTTATGTTGTTTGTGAAGTGCTTGTAATTACTCCATATTAGGAGGCTTTTTTTGTCATAGGTATTGTCATACTAGATATGATTAAACAAGAATAGCTTAAGGGATATTCATAGTGTGAAACATATCAATGTCACAAAGTGACTTGATACTGTTGGCTTATGATGTTAGTTGTACATCAACAGTTTGGTAGAAATGATAGGATGAGTCATTACTAATTTGTACTCGCATGATCACTTGATCATACTTGAATTAATATCTTGGGTAGAGTGTTACCTATTAGGTTGGCATTTACATTTGACTACTCATTAAAACCTTGGAAATACCATATGATTGTCCAGCGTAGGTGAGAATTACCTAGTGAGTAGATCTATTGCTTGATTAGTGGCATTACACTCTTAAATACAAGGTTATAGTATTGACAAGAGTAAGGCTCTTTGTTCAAACCCTTTTAAGGATTTTACGCTCTTGAATGGAATCATCTGTTGGTACGACTACTTTGATTGAGTTCATTCATTGATAAGGTTATACTCTTAATGGGTATCACCTATTGTGTGATATTTTACTGAATGGAATCAGTTATTTAATCTATGATTATGATGAGGCTTATGTAGCTATACTCTAGATTATAAAGTTATACTTTGGACTATATCGTCTTTTGAAGAAAATAGCTTATTTATGTAAATATAAGCTCATATGTTATACCTAGGATAGGAATGTCTATTGAAGGGGTAACTAATGCTTAGGCATGATTGGTAGAGATGCCATTGTATTTTGGGAAAAGGGGAGTAGGTTATTTCTAGGGTTAAATATTACCAATTGGAGGAAATTACCTAGGCATAGTATAAGAATGGTCATAATCCAAACTAAGTTGTAGTAGTGTATGTGAATGTGAAGACTGTCACTCGAAGTACTGAGTGAGAATACTTTAGCCAAAGTAGTGAGTAGCCACTGTTTACATTGTCGTTTCACTGTATTCCTTATATGCATTCTAGTTCGGGAATTTTCATCCTTGTAGGTGTAGTTACCGTATGATTAGGTTCTAGTTTGTAGAACACAACACTAAGCTCAGATAGGCATTTGTTATGATTTTTACCAACCAATATCTTTGTCGAAGGGTAGGGTCATCTTGTCATGTGTAGAAGATGTGTGGGGGACTACATTTAAGTATGTGGTTGGCAGAAAAGTGCTTGAGTGATGCTTCTCCTCATCAGTCGGCAGTCGAGGTTTATGAATGTTTACGCCAGTATTGGGGACAATTGGAGTGTTTGCACCAATGAGCAAGGACATTCAGAATGTATGCACTGATGCGGCGACATCAAGACCAATTTGTATATCTATTTCTAGATGAAGCTCAGAAGAGCTATGTATATATCATGTACCCATTTATATGGAAGGATGAAATCTTGAATGATAAACTTGAGTTCAATCAATATGAAATCTATGTTTTGGGAAGATTTGTGAAATTACAATGTAATGCAATAGAAGTTTAGGTCCAGGTGGTACCATCTCGATTGGTAAAATATAGTTTTACATTTGGAAAAGACACTTTATTGCTATGTCATGGCATCGCATAGAATCAACAAACTTGGCTGAATTTTTTGAATTTTCTTGAGTGAACATTGGGGTTGTGCTTTCAACTCAAGAGTCTACAAGATTGTTTGCTCATCTGGTACTCCTTATATAGGAGAAACATGACATTCTTTCAACATAAGATTAAAGAACAAAATGCGGACATCAAACATGAGCAACTACTTAAATTAGCTCTTGTTGAACACTCTTCATCAACCAAAAAATGTATTTTTTAGAAAACTTCCAAGTCTTATACAAAGAAGATAATTTTTTCAAGGGGAAACTCAAGGAAGCCATAAAAATTAGCAATCACCCCACCAACCTCAATCGTGATGAGGGTTGGTATCTTAGTTTATCATGATATCCTTTGTTATCTAATATTAGAAACCACCATCCCGACCCTTCTTGATTCCTCTCTTTTTCCCCGGAGCTTCCCCTCGCTCTTCTTGTGTTTTCCTTTTGTCCCACCTTTTTTCCTAGGCCTTTGGTCGGTTTTCTAGGTTTTTCTTTTTGTTAATCTCTTTCCCTTTCGGTCTTCTTACCTTCTTTTCTTCCTCTCTTTTTGCTTCTTGGTTTTCTCAACTTAGATTAATAGGAAGGATTTACCTTTCTTTTTGTATTTGTATTTGTATACTATTATTCTTTTTAACTCATTTATTATTATTTAGGTTACTAATTCACTTCTTGAGTTTATTAGTTTTTCGTGCGTCTTATAATACCATAATTCTCATATTTCTAATATTTTGCTTTATTTATATATAATATTTTTTTTCTTTGTTTTTACTTTTTTTTATCATTTTTTTACAATTTATGTCTCACATGGCCCCTTCTCTTTTTCCAAACTGGTGAAATCATTGTAGCATATTAATTTTTGGTAAAATTTATAATTAAATAGATAAATCATTAGATTTTATTCATTCTTAATAAAATTAATCCTTTTTCTTTTCATATTATGTTTTTATATAAATTTATGTCATTTACTGACAATAATTCTAGATTTATAATGTATTAATCTTATTAATAATATTAGAAATTAATCAAGTGCATTTATAATATTTCACATATAATAAAATATTTCCTAAGATTTTATACTCCATTTACATCTTCTAATGCAATTGTTATATTTCTTGCTTTCATGTTTCTATAAAAGTGAAAAAATCTGCATTGATTCTATTTAGATCTCTCAATTTGATTTTTTGCAATTATAATTGTTTTCAAATATAAAGCATTTGGCTCTAAATCAGTCTTAAACAAAATAAAAAAACTTCTAAGACATTCTAATCCAAAAGCATATGAAGATAATGGGCAGCAATGGTTGTATAGTATTTGGTTAAGGAAGTCTCTAATGAGACAATTGCCCTAAAGAAAAATATTGCAAATTATTGATAATAAATTCAGAATAATAATAATCAATTCAAGGGAGAGAGACTCCAAAATATCAAAAGACACAAGAATTATAAATAATAGTGATAATAAAATTAAAGGGGTGATCCACAATAGAGAATTGGTTTTACAGATTTTTTGAAGCCCAAATTGGACGCTAAAGGAATTATTTTTTAAACTAAATCTTCACATTGAGGGCACCTATAAGCCTAAACCATATGAATTTGAAGATGATGAAAACTAGAGTCTCGTCACATTTTGTCTGTAGATTCTAAAAATATTTTTTTCAAAATTTTTGGAATTATATTGCACTTATTTTTCCATCTCCCATGAAAACTGGTTTTTTTCAAAAAACATTTTTAAAAAGTGACGCACACCGTATAACGCATTATTTTTTTTACCATGAAGGATAAAATTCTAATTCTTTCGAATTTAGACTTGTAACTCTGATATCTAGTGCTTCCACTTGGTTAGACAGTTTGTTATGGAATATTTTTTCTTTAATCAAGTTTCAAAGTCAAACCAATTACAATTCAGACATAGCGCGACCGTATAACACATAACTTTTTTGTATATATCGAAATTCAATTTTATTTTTTTGTTGGATCAAGGACTTCAATATCTGGTGCACTCATATTTTTAAAAAAAAAAAATTGATAATCTGCTATTTTTCCACATGTGCAGAACAAAGACCTTAATTTTTCGATGAAAAACATATGTTTAATAAAACTAAAAAAACAAATACATAATAAAACCAAAACATATTAAAATTATATTTGTTGGATAGCTCGTTCTAAGGAATACCTGATTCAAGTTGAGTTTGTGAAGATTCCTCCATTTTCATCCTCAACCCAAGCTCCGAAGTGCCAAAATTTAGGTTTTTTTGGTGTCTCAGGGAGGGGATGAGGAATAAAGGGGGTTCGAGCGAACCCCCCTTCTATAAGGGGTTTTGATGGATTTTTTGGCGAGAAAGTATTAGGAGGGTCCGCCCGAACCTAGGTTCTAACGAACCCCTAATGGGTTCGGTTGAACCAATAAAATCATTTTTTTTTCCATGCATTCATTTTCTGTGAGTTTTCCTTCCTCACTTCAATTGTAAACCACTATTGTGGCTTCACCTTTAACCACTAGCTCTTGTATATACCCTACTTATGTCTTGGTTGTCACTCATACTAACTTAGATAGCTAAATATAACACTCAGGACAACCTAAATACCTAATCAATAATAGAATAATGATAATATAACTTAATTAAGAGTTAAGATAGCTACAACTTGATTAGTAATAACCCTATGCACATTATAGCATTAAGGGTGTAGCATTCCCCCTCTTCAAAGAAGCATTATCCTTAATGTTGATCAATTATGGATGCTTTAGCATGAAATATTTATCTTCCCATGTGGCATCTTAAACCAATTTTTCTATTGAATAAAATAATAATTTATTTTCTAAGTCCTCAACTTCCTTGTGCATGTCTAGAGAATTAACTCTAGATCCAAGATTATTCTTCCTTCTTCATCTAGATTTGGCAATACTATTTGCGTAGGCATATATCAACCAATATCCTTCTTTAAATATGAATTTCATGAAAAACTATGTGTATCTTTGTTGTTGGAGGTAGCTCAAGCTTGTAGGCTACACTACATATCTTTTACAAAATCTGGCATGGACTATAATATTTTGGTGACAAATTGTTATTCCAATTTTTTTAGTGAACTAACGGTTAAGAAAAAAATATTACAACTAAGAAGATTTCAATCCCCAAAGAGAACCTTGTTAAAACCCCATTACCACCAAAAAAAGGCACCAATCTTGTACATCATAAAACCTACTCATGCTACCCAAAATAGCCAAACTAGCTTACAAACCCAGAATAGACTATGAATAATATTAATTGTACTACCTAGAATATTTATTAACCTTGAAGATAATTCTAAACAAAATAATATTGTGACAAAGGTCATTGAAACATACCCAAACCTATTTACAAACTATTATGATTGAGAAATAGCAAAATAATCAAAATATCTAATAAACATGGCCAAAGTAAGTAACCAAACCAAGATAAAAACCCATAGATTGTCAATTGCCTAGGTGAGGTAAAAAAATTACATAATGAACCATAAGATCCATCTTATTTCTTCACGAAGGTTGTTCTCCTAATAATCAAGTTGATTGTATTTTTTTCTTTCCCATTATTAAATAGCTCTTGAAGCATGCAAGGATTTATTTAGTCTCTAAGAGTTTTAATATGTCAAGCTTTGAATGGTATGTAAATGATTTGGATTCCATGAATAATAATTTTTAAATGGTCACCACCTCTTTGACCAATGATACAAAATTGTTATTCTATACTCCTCACCATTCCAATAATGGCAATCCCTCTAAATTTATAACCAAATATAGGGAGAGTTGAAATCCTATCCACCTTAGTATTATTTATAACTTCATCTAGGTTTAATTAGAACTTGGATAAGTAATGGAAAAATTGTCAAGAGCCCTCACAAGCTCCTTATCGCAAGAGAGAATAATATTTTTTATAAATATTGAAGTAATATTTGATTTTATCCTATATCATTTAGCTCATTCCACATAGCTTTTGCTAGAAGCTCTACAATAGCTTCCCACACCTCTTCTTATTATAAGAAGTTCACACCTTATTCATATTAGTTGGTGTGATCTCACCTAGAAATGAAATTTGATGGGATATGGCCTTTAAATATATTTATAGCTCCATAGAAATCAACAGAAAAAATAATCTCAACTTAAATGGAGTGAATAGTTCATGCTTTGAAATAGTAACCATGCCTCTGGTGACATGATCTAAGTGCTCACATTCCTAAGAATAACTATCATGGTTCATAGTTGATTCATGTGACCTTAATTAAAGAGGATGAGACATTCATTGATTGTTATTCTTTCTAAGTCTAACCGCCTTGATATATCATCCACTCTTGTCTCTTCTAAATATTGGTCTATTCCTTGGTTTGAAATAAAGTCAACCAAGTCTTATTCACCTCCCTAAAATAATGGTAGATCATGTACATAAGAATAATATCTATAATGGAAAAGGCCTCCCTTAAGATATTCATTATCCTCCAAATATTTAAATTTTTATTTCTCAAACACTATAGAATAACCATATAACCACCCTCAATTATGATACTTGTAAGTTACATGACTTCACTAAATGCAAACCCAATATCAAGGCCTCCACTTTAGTCTCATTATTATTTCTTAGGCATAGTTTCTTCATAGTTTCTCTAACCATCTTTCTTGAGGAATCACAAATTATAAATCTAGCACCAAATTAGCCTAGATTACCACCTGAGGCTCCATGAAAAATTAGTTTCCTTGAGCCACACAAAGGATGAATCCACTTTATTTGTTATTGATCAATAGAAGAGAGAAAAGTGGGGCACGTATGAATGGGGACAAATTGTTATTCTTTGTTTGTTTCTTTTGGGACATTTACTTATAAGGTTAAAATTCTCAAGAAAACATAGTAACCAACTAAAAAAATTATTTCTCTACAATGTTGGTCAACCTATTGTTTAATTATATTTTTTTCTATGATCAAATTCTTCTTGAATCTTCAAAGTACTTATTAGTGATGATTTTTTTTGGTCTTCCACAAATTGGACTCTTGGTGTCACCTTCAATCATGATGTGATAGATTGGAGATGGTATCCATATAATTTCACAAATAGGGACATTTTTTAATAAGTATGGAAGGAAATGTTAGACCACCATTCTACTAGTGGTAGCCAATCTACCATTGAAACTACTTATTTGAAATGAAACAATGTAAATACCCTTCTAAGAACTTACAAATGATCTCCATTTTTCCATCTTATTGATGATGGAAAATGAATATTTTTTAGCTAATTGAGTACCCAAATAAGAGAATAAATTATTCAAAAATTTACTAGTAAAGATAGGATCATGATCATTGATGATAACCATTGGGATACCATGTAACTTTTGTATATTCTTCATAAATTATTTTATCATTGTACCTGATATAAAATGATGGGATAATGAATAAAATAGGCATATTTGGTGAGGTGATCTACCAATACCATGATGGAAATACTACATTTAAATCTTGGAACGCCTATGATGAAATCCATGGAGACCTCTTCCTACCGCTGGCTAGGAATAACCAAGGATTACAAAAGACCAAGTGTCTTAACTATCTCCCTTTTATTTCTTTGACATAACATATATTTTGCAAAAAAAATTGAACATAACCTTTAATCCCTTCCCAACACAAATCCTACTTGGTTCTATGATATTTCTTCAAAAATCCTAAATGATCCCCAATTGGGAAACCATGAATCTATTAAAAAATCTTGTGTTTGAGAGCAAATTCTTGTATAGGTAAAATATCTATTTATACCACAAAGAGTCTCCCTTACAAAAACTTTACTTAAACTATTGGAATAATTTTGTAATTATTGAGTGAGATTACTTGTAACAATATCATTTTTCCACTTTGCTTTGGCTTCTTCAACCTAATTTGCTTGCAAAATTGAAATTATGCATAATAATACCTCACCCTTTACATCCTTCCTAGATAGTGCATTAACTTATAGAAAATGTCAAGTCATAACCCAACATCTTAGTGATCTATTTTTTTCTTTTCAAAATATAACCATTACTCCAAAAAATATTCTAGGCTATCATGATATGTCGTAACTTTGAAGAGTCTACCTATTAGATACAATCTTCACTATTTTACCACATGAAGAATAGCTAGTCTTTACTTCTAATAAATGGGTTTGATTTTATTTTTACCCTTCAATTAATGACTTCAAAATCAATGTGCCTACCTTCTTGCATGAGGACTAATCCAATACCATTTATTGAAGTATAATACTCTGAAAATTAAATTACACATTTTTCAATGTGGGCCTAAGAAGAGAATTATAATTAGATACACTTAAATTGGAGAGTATTTTAATACATACTAATGAAGTGAGGGAGGACCATAAAGATGATTGTTTGGTTCATTATTTTCAATGCAATATTTGATAACTCTTTCATCCTCCTTACATGTGTACTACTGAGCACACACAAGACCATTGCATAGTTAAAATTATATAATTTACTTAGAATGGTTAGTGATTATGATCAATCCATTTGTAACCTCACAAAATCATATTTTCCAACATGAAATGTGAGAACTCAGATTAAAATATAGTGAATATAAAAGCCTTAAAAGTATCATTAGAATTACACCATTATGCCTACCATAGACCAACTATAAAGCTCTCTTGACACAAAGTATTGTCAAAGAATTAGAGTTCAACATCCTAGCATGTGTCATGGTCAAAGTATCAAGGATACAAGAAGTTTGATGCCCCAAATTAAAGGTTGGGGAAATCCATTAAGTGAGTCTATTTTTTCTAATCATGTCTAAATTACACTATACTAAAAGAAAACCAAACTCCAAACCTAAATATAAAAGAGAAATATAAGGATTTAGGGTTTAGGGATGAAGAGAAGCTCATAATAGGTATGAAAATAAGGGTATTTCCCAAACTCGTGATTTTTCAAATAATATAGCATAGAAAATTTAAGGATCAAACTTCAAGGATATCGTGAAAAAAGTGCCTATAATAAACAAATACCCAAATTTGTGTTCCTAATAAAGATATAATGTAAATTAGTTAGCAATTAAACTTTATGGATACCACAATGAGTACCTAAACACAAGGATGAACAAATCCCTAAAGCTTAAAATAAATATAATGAATTTCAAGCATGGGAGTTAGGCTTTGAGGACTAGAAGTAGACCCTAATAGGTGCCCCAACAAGATTATTCCCAAAATCTTGATCCTGATGAATTATATAACATGAAATAGTTGGGGACTTTTGGGATACAACAAAATTGATACTCAAACAAAAACACCAATAAAATTATGATCTTGATAAATAACAACTGGTATAAAACTAGTAGGGATCAAAATTCAAGAAAACCAATAAACAAGTACCAAAGTAAGTATCCACCTAAAAGCACAATCCTGATAGATAACTTACTATAAAATGGTCAGGAATCAAACTTCAAGGAAATCAATAAACTAGTACTTGAATATGAGGAAGGTTGAAACCCCAAATCTGAAATGATAAAATAATCTTAAGTGGAGGAAGCAAAACTTAGGGATCAAAATTAACTCCAAACAAGTACCCTAACAAGAAAATATTTGAAGTCGTGATATTGATAAATGATAAATACTAGAATAGTCAAGGATAAAAATTTGGGAATACTACAAAATAAGTACACAAATAGGAAGATGACCAAAACTATGACTCTTAAATAACCAAGGATGGGAGACATACTTCAAAATAAACACTAAACATGTACCCAAATAGGAGGATGGTTGAAATCCAAAATCTAAAAAAGTTAGAATACATCTCTAAGTACATGAGTCAAGCTTTGAGGGTCCAAAGCAACTCATCCCAAAATAGGATGGTCAAGACCAAGCCCACAAGTTTGATGCCTAGCATTGGGGCTTACGAGGGAACAACATCATGAGGTAAAAATACACTCCAAACCTCCAATAAACACATTTTTTGAAGGGGAAAGGACCCATACAACTAGGGCATGATATAAAACAAGAAAATTAACCAAAAACCAAAAAAAATGGAGGAAAACCACAAGAAAGTAAAAGTGTGTCCTAATACATAAAACACAAAAAATAAGAAAACAAGAAGAAAATAAAACCAAAACAAAGAAAACAAGACTAGGTTTTCCATTATTAGTCCAAGGAGGAGATCCTACTTGGTAAACAACATTTAGATGCTTGATAGCCAAGATGTACACTTGAGCCAACAAGAAAACTAGTTGTGTGAAAACATAAATTCAAAAGGAAATGCACGAAAAGAATGAGTCCATTGACAATAAAAGGAAAAATGATACACATGTAAATATACCACTAATTTAGAGTCAAAAGGTAGGTCGAGGGTGACATCACATCCTATGCATTGATGATTTTGTACATTTCTTTATAGTCATGCCAAGATGACCAACTTTCAAAGTTCAAATGAGGGTGATGCATAAAAACACCAATAACTCTAATCTACACAAGGGGTCAGAGTTTCCTTTATGGTCATGTTGGGATGACCAACTTTGAAAGTTTGACAAAAGAAAAAATCCTTGAAATAAACATAAGGTTAAAAGAACAAAGGTAAAATACAATAAAATACATGAAAAGAAACAAAATAAATATATAAAAAAATAAACAAAATAAGGGGGTCCTTATTTTGCTAAGGAAAAATGGGGTGTGTGTGTGCAAAGCACAAAAATACCATGTTATATTAAGAATTAAATTAAAACTATTTAAGACCTCAGTGCAAAGAACAAATAAAACTATTCTAGCAAATGATACTAAAATTGAAATAGCATGTAATAGAGTTAGTTCCCACAAAGAGATATACAAACACTCAAGAAGCAAAATAGCATTATGAGAACGCACATTAGCATGAATAAATAACAAGCTAGAGAAGTGGATGCATATGTAAGAAAGAGGGGAGGAAAAACTAACCAATACAAAATGTAACTCCAACTACTAAATTATACCCATGGAAGATGCCATCTACCCTTATTATGACCCATTCACTATAACCAAGCAAGCTAAACTAAATGTGTAGGAAAATACATAATATCTGGAACTAAGAAAAATAAGAAAACATACTATAACACTTTAACATTCAATCAATTTGAAATTTTTAAATAATAAATCTCACTCATGCCCCATTTTTTATTTGACTTTTTTTCCTTGTGTGTAGGATGTTCATTTTTCTAATCACTTTTGAGGTGCACTTATCAAGAGTGTTATTTCTACTACCTTAGGACTCTTCTATAACATCATCTATGGTATTGTCATATACCTCATTATAATCTCCCTTTGAGGTATTCCCTTGTTTATCAATAGATGGTGTAAATACTAATGTTTTAGGTCAATATGCTAGACCACACACATTGCCAAATATATGATATTATATTTTTATATTTTGATGAGCACCCTTTTCTACTTTTGGAACCTAGCAAGTACTCATCTCTCACAAATTGGATATTGTATAAAATTTCATTGTGTTTAAGGTCACTATTAAAGACTTAATAGTTTTAACATCATCTCTAACATGAAACTAAAAAAAAAAATTAACAAAAGAAACCATGGATCCCTGAAGCTTAGATGTAACACTACTCAATATCATTTGTAACAATGAAACTAAACAACAAATAAATAGGAGGAATATTGTATTCATAGAATAATAAAGAAGTTATGACTTGCCTCTTATTGACTTGTTAGTACCCATAGTCTATTGTCTATGCCTCACTAAAAATAGAAATCCATGTAGGAAGCAAGGACTAGGCATAGAAGAAATTAAAGAAAGGAGTATAAAACATAATTATTCAAAAGACATAAAGATTCAAGAATCAACTCAATCCAAATGAAGAGTAGAACAAAATGTGTAAAATAATAATTGAGAGTTTTAGTTGTTTTTATATGAACTCAAATTTGGCAAAAACCACCACATTGTAAAATAGTGGAGGAAATATGTGGTGAACGTCATCTAATTATAAAATAGTAGATGTAAATGTTGGGTGATTATAACCTTGATTCAAAGCATGAGTTATGATTTCAAGGTGATTATGGCCCCAACATAAGGTGGAGTTATAATGCTAAAGACGAAATTGATTCTCATACAAGACAAAATTTTAAGTTTATCAATAAATATGTAGGTTAATTAAAACATTGCTCCTAAATTCCATATAATTCCCTAATGAAAATGCATAGTTTATCGTTGTGAAAATATTTTAATATAAATACTTTATAAATATTAGGGCAATGATTTAGCACACATTGAACTAAATTATCTTAAATTCATGGTGATTTGGGTCCCTATCATTTCATTTTATTCAACAAAATTGCATGGGTTGGTTTGAATTGTTTGCCAATGAGAAAAGTTTCACCATTAAAAAAGTTGTTGCCTATCACTAGGGGAGAGGACCCAGTAGTTGAGCATCCTAACTTCGCGCTTCTCAAAATCTTACGTGGAAATTTCAAAAAATTCCCAATTTTTTAAAGCAGCTTGCTTGGCAACACCCCTACTTATAACTAAGGTTTCAGGGTCACATCATCAAATATGATGCCACATCAACCTGCTTTTTGTTGAGGTTTCCAAAAAGGTCCCAAAAAAAAGTGAGACCGATACTTGTGCACTAAATCATGTTTTATTGGTGCGCCAATGTGGCATCACATGATTTGTTGCTTTTTAGATCTAAGGAATACATATTATTCAATTATTGGTAGTTATCATCAACACTAACAACTTTAAAGTCACAACTATTGGTTCAATATTGTTAAAAATATTGGGCATTAAATCAATAAATGCTATAACAACTATTGAAACATGCTCAACTATTGGATCCTTTCCCCTACCGCCTAATTAATAAGCATGAGAACTTGGATGATCACTATCATACAATTGTTTATCATAATAATGTTTAACCTATTTGTGGTCACAATAGTGGCTAATAGACTTCTTAACAAACTTATTATCATTAACATGTTCTTGATTCAAACATTACTTAAACTTCTATACAAATACTAATACATTCAATTCTTTATGAAATTGATTTTTTTTTTTTTTAAATTTAACTCAATTTAATATATTCACTTTATGGTGTGCTTTCATACTACCGCATATGCTAATTTTGTGATATGCTCTAATACCATTTTTTTTATTAGTTATAATATCATTTTAAAATAATATTTGCCGATTTCATTATGAAAAAATAAATAAAAACTAAAACCCTTTCAAACTAACTTAAAGTTGAGACGGTTTTATTATGATTAGAATGATGGAAAATATTGAGGATTTTAAGAATATACTTCACTTTTTAAGGTACAAAAAAAAAGTGTAGAAAATAAAATAGGAGGATTTCTTGAGGCACGAAACAATTGTTGAGGAATATAATTATTGCGAGGAAACAACGTTCGAATGGCCATGGAAAAAGGAGAGTATCGAGAACGTGAAGTAAAATTTAATTTCTCAAGAGATTTTGCTTCCTTTATTATAGGCAGATTGAATGTCATGGATGGGACGTCCACAAAGATTTTAAGTCCAAATTCAATACAGGGTTCTATGCATTATGTTCAAGTATTTTTTTAAAGCTATAAATCTTCTTATGGAATTAACTTGTAAGGATTTTACATATGAAGTTACAACATTTGAGAAATACCTGTAAATCTATAGTTATAAGAATTGTGAATGTAAATCATTTTATTTTGTTGGTGGCACGGCGTTATTTATAAATTCTTATGGTGTTAGATAGATAGTCATTAGGAGAATAATTCAAAAAAATATTTGGAAAGGAAATAAACAATCTCTACACTTAGTTTAGACTAATCTAATAGAATCCATACATATAAGTACATATTAATTTACACTAAATAATAAATAGTTGGAGTATGATCATCTGACAATTGTACTCTCTTATAATGGAATAAGGAGGACAATGATACTTAGCTCTATGATCAAATAAGTGTAATAATCAATCAAGATTTTGATTTTTCTAATATTATAACTTGAAAAGTGTGACCTCTTTATCTAGTGAATGTATCAGATTTTATGTTTGCTGTGTACCCTTTGAAAGGATAGAGTTGTAGATTAGTACACAATTATAATTGTGAACTAGTCTTGATCTACAAACTTATCCTATTGTTTAGACATATGTGTATTCTTTTTCTCTCTTGATTAACACTACTCTATTCTATCCATTATTTGTTATGCCCCTACCCCTATAGTGTCTATAGTGTTATGAGTAGTCGACTTGTGGCTACCTTAACTCTTAATTAAGTCATATTATTGTTATTATATTGTTTTTTAGTTATTTAGGTTGGCCTAATTCTTATATAGGGTTATCTAGGTCAGCCTAAGTGATATCCTAGGCATAAGTATGGTATATATTGGAGAAACAGGTAGGGTATTATCATCATGTTGAGTATTATGTTCTTGGTGAAGAATATTGGAGGTATCCCCCTCAAAGTGGATTAGGAGGTTGCCCCCTAGAAGTAGACCCTAATAGGTGCACCAACAAGATTATTCCCAAAATCATGATCCTAATGAATTATATAACATGGAATAGTTGGGGACTTTGGGGATACAACAAAATTGATACTCAAGCAAGAACACCCATAAAATTATGATCTTGATAAATAATAACTGGTATAAAACTATTATGGATCAAAATTCAAGAAAACCAATAGACAAGTACCAAAGTAAGTATCCACCTAAAATCACAATCTTGATTGATAACTTACCATAAAATGGTCAGGAATCAAACTTCAATGAAACCAATAAACTAGTACTTGAATATGAGGAAGGTTGAAATCCCAAATTTGAAAAGATAAAATAATCTGAAGTGCAAGAAGCAAAAGTTAGGGATCAAAATTAACTCCAAACAAGTACCCTAACAAGAAAACATTTGAAGTCATGATATTGATGAATGATAAATCCTAGAA
>VDFB02281492.1:1062737694-1062802264 GCA_007258455.2 Sequoia sempervirens
GATGGCAGAGATTTGTGAGCTGCAGGCCTCAGCCAATATTAACCTGGAAGTTGTTACAGCATCCTTTCTGAATGTACTAACAACAGATATAATCAGGAGTAGAAAAAAATATAGAGATATTTTCTTCAACGAGAGAGGATGTTTACAATGACATAAAAAATCAGAAACAATATTAATTATCATATACCAACTAAAACTCATATTCGTTCAAGAATACAAAGTTGACTGAGATTTGAAATGTGTATCTTTACTGTATAGAACTCAAAAATATTATATTAATGACCAGGATTCATAGTTAGATTAGTTCTTCAATAAGAAGGATTTCCTCCATACAGAGATTATCAGAACATTATTAAAATGTGGTCTTCAAATTTTACCATAGCTTCAAGTACATGTCAACAGATACAGTGGCTGGCAAATATACTTGCCTTCCAGGCTTCCATGTAAGATAATCGAATCCACTTGTCATAATATGAAGACAGATTCCTCTTCAATGAGATAAGGAATCACTCAAAGCACTTATCACAGGATCAAGAGCCATCTTGCCTATTACATAGTATTATAACCGAAATAGACAATTGCTTATTAAGCATTAAAGTGAAAATATTGGCCTTTTGGCATCTTTACAATTTATATACTTCAGTTTCCTTCAATAAGAAAAAACAATCACAGATAAATTTTCATTTGTATGTAGATTACCAACAGCAAATATCACTCTTAAAGTCATAATCTGAAATGCGAAAAAATGTCTGATTATTTCCTCCACAATCTGAGATATTGCACCCATAAAATTGAGGTACAGAGAACATTGTATCAAACAGGAAAAAATAATCCTGAAAATTATTTTGAATGCATATTATCATTCAGTTTAGGCATCATTCGAGCCCTGTGATGCAGCTGAATGTTGTTAGATCTTTCTTCTAAGGCGCAAGCTAAGACTGCTCTCAATAATCGTGGGAGAAACATGAGAAGCATATGTTGTATAAAACAAAAAGATTCAGCTATTGCTCACACCAAAAGATATTTATAAATGGTTCCTAAACAACAATTTTTGGTCAAGGTATGGACACAATTCCCAGTCTCTCCAAATTCAAATCAAATTTACACTCAATACCAATAATTCTGTCAAATATTCAACAACTCTTGTACATATCTTTATTAGACCAACTTGAACCCCCACATTAGACATTTGTATTGCTCCTTTTTCCACATAGATATGCCGCTTTGTTTGGGGATTGCAATGTGAACTATCATTGCACTGTAGGATTTCCGCCATAAAAAACATTTGCAGTAGAAGATGGTACTGTGAGACAGATGAACTTGAGGCAAAAAGGAAAATAATCATAGTGATACAGCTGCTGCCAGTTCAGCAACCATACATATCCACAGCATTTGTGGACTCAGCGAAGCCTTTCTTGAACAGAGTTGGACTTCTGGAGCCTCATCTGTTGGTGCATTCTAGCAATAAATGCATCTGCTTTCCTGTTCACCTCATCAGGGCTGGGACTGGGACAGAACGGTGAATCAGCATTATCTAGAGAAAATTGCTTTCTAAAAACAGATGACCAGTCACTTTCAGGCTCATGTTCTGGCTCTCGCACTGACTCAGGTTCAGCCAATTCTGCAGGAGAAGAGATTTTCCTCTTCTGGAATTTTAGGTCATCATAGAAAGACCAGTGGTGCTCAACCATTGGGAATGGTGGTGGCGGGGGAGGAGGAAGAGGAATTGATGATGATTTCCTCTCAGCCAACTTCTCTGTTGCTTTAGCATCTACGTCCTCATTTTCTTTCCTGTATTCTGACGAGTCTCTCCTTCCAGAGGCCCTTTTCATTTTGGGTACACCAATTTCCTTAAAGCCTTCATCTTTTTGGTATTGTGGATCAGGCATGTAAACTGGGAGTTTCGGTACCTCAATTTTTTCAGAAGCTTCAACATTCTTCGGGTAATTTGAATCAGTGGAATAGATAGGGGGTTTTGACTTTGCACGTTTTTCAGAAGCTCTCTTCTTTGGGTGCATTGGATCAGTGGTATAAATGTGGGCAGGGGGTGGTGGTGGAGGAGGCGGAGGAGAGGAGGAAGAATGCACTTTCCTTCTTGATTTATCAGACCGATGTCGAGGTGAAGGCTCTGAATCCTTGCTCTTAAGCTTGGAATCTCTCTTGTAAGATGAAAACCATTGCTGGAGCGTTGATTGCTGGAGCATTGAAGGCGGTGGCGGAGGGACTGGTGGGGGTGGTATTGGGTTTTTCTTTTGCTTTCTCTCAGACTGTGGAAGTAGACCAAGTGCATTGACAATTGCACTTCTCCTGTACTTGTGTTCACTATTTCTGTGTTTGGGATCATCCTTGCTTCTGCTACTTCGTTGCCTAGATTCATGGTTCGTGATTTCAGTGGGAAGAGGAGGAGGAATGGGGGGATTAGGAATAGGGTTGACTGGAAACGTTTTATCTGATTTTATCTTTTCTAATTTTTTTGGTTTTTCAGTTTTTTCTGGTTTTTCTGGTTTTTCATGACTGTGGTGGGGACTGAAGTCAGGGGGAGCCCTGCTCGTCTGTTTGAGCAAATGGGTCTCCAATGCAGGAGGAGGGCAGCGTGGTGCGGGAGGAGGGCGGGGCGGTGGCGCAGGAGGAGGCGAGGGAGGTTTTCTCATAGGGTTCATGTTCTTCGGAGGCGAGGGAGGTGTCGGGTTCGAATCTCTTTGAGGTGGTGCAATTGGGGGAGGAGATGGCGGCGGAGGTGAATGTTTCCATTGTTCTTCTGTGACTACATTGCTTTTAATTTGAGCTGAAAAATCAAAATCTGGGGGCTTTACCTCTGCTTTCTTGGGGCTCTGGATGTCTTCAGAATGCGAAATGGCTCCACGCCCAGTTGATTTTTGCGCTGAATCTTCAGACCTAACGGCAGAATCTTCACTCCCATTTGAAGCTTTGACAGAATCTCCAGCCCCATTTGATACTGGAACAGAATCGCCGAGACCGTTAGCTTTGGAATCTTCGGGTGCGTGACGGTTTCTCCGAACCCAATCGGTGTCATCCATCGCCCGGGGCGGACTCGAATCATCCCAAGCGCGGCTAGCCTCTCTCAAATCGTGATATGAAACGCTAGGTTTCATCCTTCGCAGCGGAGGCGCCGCCACAGTCACCGGATATTCGTATGGATACTCATGTTCATACGGGTTCGAACTCTCGACCACCTCGCTCTCAGAACTATCCACCACATTGTCGTCCAGAAGCCCCCTCCGTCTGTTGACAGAACCGTAATCGAAGATTCTTCCCTCATACTCCTCCCTGGTTCCATTCTCATCGATCTGTCTCTCGTTTTCTCGACGGCCGCCTTGCCCCAGGACGCCATATGAAATGGCAAGCACCACCAGAAGTACATTGACGACATCCCATGTTCTGGCGAAGACGGCGTGACGGATATGTCCGACAAATGACGGCAACTTGCGGGGGCAACAGAGATAACAGGCCAACGACAAAGCCGACGGCCAAGGCCTTGTACAGCATTGACATCAACCTATTGACGAACTTTTGACTGTCCTTGAGTTGCTGCAGATGACGGAGGCTCAGCGCGTTCATTTCTTCTTGGGCTCTGCGGTGATCATCCTCGTCCATTTTTGGTTCTCAAAACAAACTTCAAAAAAAAAAACCAGTTTTAGCTGAATTCAATCGCATACAACCTGTGAGCGGACAATGGGTACACAATCAAATGAAATAATAAGATATGTACATCTGCTTATTCAACATTAAATGTTAAAATGCCAGAGCAAGTGTGAAAGCGGCAAACCTAACAAAAAAAACTGTGTCTTCCGACAGCAGATAGATTTAGATCTCACGTGTTTGTCGTGCCGTCAGTTCATCAATCACTGCATAACCATTTTAACCCACTTAGCAGATCATAATGCAGTTCACCTGAAATGTCTTTTTACACAACTATGGTAGAAACGGAATGACATTAAATCACAGAATATTCTATCTATATATACTCGACAGTCTGCACTCTGCAAGGACGTTTATACGAAGAATAAAATATTAAAAAAAGGCCAGAAACTTGAGAACGAAGAAACAAAATTCAAACTTGAACTGACAAATCTGTTTTGATCCGCAACTTGTTTAGTTCTGTGATTGGTAGCGTGAAAGTTCTTAAAACCTCCTCTATCTTGACAGATAATTTTACTGTAAACTCAAGTTTAGTAACCTGCGGGCCGGGCCGCCGCAATTTCCTCCGGTGAAGAAAAAAATTTTGCCTCCATTTTTGTTTCCCGGGTACTGATATTTCTTATCTTTGATTGCGTGTGATGTAATGATGGAGTGGCGCGTGCAGCTGTACAAGCTCATCTAACAAGTCTTGATCAACTAGGAATTCATGATTCAAATATTCTTATTAAATATTTTCATGGCTCCACATGGGACACCACCCCTCTTTTTTGGTTAAGCTGTCCAAGGGAAGATAAAAAATTTGGTGGCCCATTAACAGAAGTGAACTACTTTCTCAGAAGTGAATCTCCTTTTCCATATGTGATATATAGAGATGATTCGTCACTACCAATGAGAGACAATACTTCATCATCCTAGTGAAATGGGCAAAATATAGGTTTCATGCATTGCACAAACAATACTTCATCCTAGTGAAATGGGCAAAATATAGGTTTCATGCATTGCACAAACAATACTTCATCCCAGTGAAATGGGCAAAATATAGGTATCATGCATTGCACAAACAATACTTATTTTGGTATTTTTAGACTATTATTGCTTGGAGTAGAAGAAACAATATTTTTATCTCGAAAGATTGTAGTTTAATTGGTTCAGTACAATTGGTGAGGATGATGATATGTAATAAAAAGTCATCCAACAAGGTTCAAACCTTTGGAGGCGCATTTAGGCCAGATTCGACACTTGGATGACTTTGACAGACGAGATCCCCTTGCATGCGGTTGTTTAGTTGAAGATGACTTTTGGTTTAGATGTATGCTTACTCATCTTGTTTTAATATGTTATATAAAAACAAAGATGTCAACATCCATGTAATTTGGTTGTTTTCATCAAATATTTATATAGCTGCATATTAGTTGGACTCACTTCATCAACTCAAATTGTTATGTCAATTAAATATGTTTATAAATGTGTATTTAAATTAAATAAAGGTATTTAATTTTAAGTTTATTGTTGAATATGCTGTAGTAGGTGGTGTTTGGTAAAAACAATTGTGTCAATGTTTGAAATATATGAAACAAGAGATGCATTATATATGGTTCATGTTGATTAGTCTGTGTATTTAGTGGAGATAAAGATTGTGAAATATCAACTGTTTTTGTCGAGGAGGATAATAGAGTTGTTAGAATGTCTAGTTGTGAACTTAAATAGCTCCAAATTAAAGTCATGACAACATAATTTTTGGATCAACAATGTGTTTGACCATATTGTATTTGGTTCAGGCCCATGATTTGATAGTTGAAATTGTAGTTGGAGTGAAGGTTAGTGGTTATTAGACTACATAAATAGTGCACTATTGTAGTAGTTATGAGTCAGTAATCATAAATGACTTAAATTTTTGGTAGTCATTTTTTACAACAAAGCAATAAAATGATATTAGATAATAGCACACTATTTCAATAAGTATGAATCAATTTTTGCAAGCATATAATTAAGTATATTTAGTAAATTTTTTTCCTCTAAAAAAACAATAATTTAAAAGTTGAGAATGCAATTTTATAAAAATAAATTTCATCAAAGGCATAAGTAATTTTCATATTAATTTACCATGTCACCTCACAATACAAAAGGACCATTTGATGGCTATAATAGTGGTCAATGTCATTCAAGCAACATCATAGAGTTGAAGTTTAAGCTTCAAACTAATGTTTGAATAAGACTTACATTATTGATATAATTGAAATTTTATCACAAGAATTTAATGCGTTGAAAATGTAGTGAGATCTAAATAATAATTTTATTTATATGTTGATTGTTTCCAATGTGAACCAATAGAAAAATAGATAAATGACATTTTAAAATTACTAAATTAATTAATTAATTATAGACTATAGGGTTTTGCTCAAATTTTGAAATTCCATGTAATGATTGGCTAAATAAATAAGGAAATTGCATCTAATGGATACATTAATATTGTTGGGGTTGGGGCCCTAGCTCGATTGGCTAAACCTTTCCTGTTGCAGGAGGTTGGTCACAAGGTCTAGTCTCCCCCACCCCTGTGGTACCGGAGGGTGTGTCACACCAGCGCCGCCGGTCACATTAAAAAATTTACTAGGCACACTGCAGTTTATAGGGGGGTTGTGCTACTCGATTCCTGCAGTCTAAAAAAAAATACATTAGTATTGCTACCTTCAACAAGAATTAATAACTACTTTTTTACTATCATAGTCATTATTTATTGTTCTAGATCATTTCCATGTTATATCAATGGTTTTTGTGTGTGTGGACCTAATCATGTTTTACAAAATCAACTTTTTTGTTTCTAAACTTCACATTTATTCTCAACTTCGTATCAAATCATGTCTATAAATTGGTGATGTTGATGAACAATTTTAATAACTTGTTAGGTAAATATCTTCTCATGAGTCAAACCACTAGATCTAATTTAATGGTTTTGGAGAACAACGATCAAATACACTCCAAGCAATCATGTAATATACCTAATTGATGTTAATGTTGATGTCATGTTGATGATATAATGATGTCATTTATAACAAAGCTCTTGTATGACCTTCCTAAGTTCTTGTTTGACAATTTCATATGACTAAAATGAATTATTTGTTGGTCTATGTTGGTTTTGTTTTGTTAGTTTCAATCTCTCTTCTTGTGAGACTCATTTTGTTTGCCTCCTTGACTACTTTGTATTTGGGTTTGGGCCCTTCCCTTTAAATAAATATTTTTGTGCTTAAATAAGTGCTAATTAGAAAGGGGTTGACTTAGAACCACAATTAAATTTTAATTTAAGAGCTAAGGGGCCAAGTCTATTGTGTGGATCTAAACTAGGTTGATTTTGCAAGTAGGTTTATTTTGGCACAATCAACCTAGAATAATGAATGGGTAAAGTGTACATCAAATATAAAACCTTGGGATTTGTGAGTTGCTTTTTACATAAAAAAACATCAATTATATGCTAGTCATTTCTCGCAAGACAAATGGACCAAAAAATAGAGGGGGGAAGTGTAAGGTGTGCAATTTTCATGCTTACATATTACCCTCACTTTGACTTGCATATGAACTACTATGAAGATGCATTTCAAAGTAAACAAAAAAATGAATATATGAAAGTAAATATTCAAACATTTGTAAAAAGGATACAAATAAGGATGGTGATTTCACACATACTCCTCATAATGAGTGTTCCATCTAGAAGTATGCAAGAAAAAAAAAGAGCAACAACTAAATTTCATTTAAAATAGACACAAACAATAATCAATTGATTCAATATCTATAAACATAAATTAAAAGTAAAAGGAAATATATGTTGGGCATAATGAGAGCAATAAAAAAGAAACTAATATATGTTAATATCGTAGGGCCATATCTATTAGGCATGATCTAAGGTCCATATCTATTAGACATGATAGGATATATCATAAACAAAGTGACATCCATTGGGCATGTAAGGAGTCATATACATTGGGCATGATGGGAGCCATATCTATTAGGCACAATGAAGCCATATCAATTAGGCATAGTGGGAGCCATATCTATTAAGCAATGTAGGATCCATATAATAATAAATTGATATCCATTATGCATAGCAAGAACCATGAAAAGAAGCTAATATTTTTTATGCACAATAGGAGCCATGTAAAAATAATTTAATATTTGTTAGGCATGATAGTATTTTTTATAACGATGAGTTAATCATTGCACATCAAGGACTGTAATGATATTTGGTTGAATACATAGGATGCAAGGAATCAAAGGCAAGGAGAAAAATAAGTGTAAAGGATGTGATCATATAAAGATCAAAAACCATGAAATGAGTATCATAGATAGTTCATTATGTGATGATCAATAAATGAGACATTAAGATGTAAGTGTGTAAGCACATGTATCACAAAGTGATAAGATGCCCCCAATGTTGAGGACAAATAATTGAATTATAATAGATAGATAAATAATGTAAGCGAAAAAAGAGTAACATGCGAGACGTAAGCATCAAAACATAAACATAAAGGAATTTCCTAGATAGGATGTAAACATGAAGAGATGTGGAATATGAGAAAAATAGATCACTTGAGGTCAAGTATATAGCAATGAAAAAATATATGTAAGAGAGAAAATAAGATAAGGATCATGGGCCATAAAATTTGTAAACTAGCTAAATTTGGCCCCCATAATAGTAAGACTATAATCTACCTTTGAATATGTATCATGTAATAGAATATAACTTAAATTAGAAATCTAGAATTTTAATCTTTCTAAAATTGAAATCCATTAAACTATAACACACTATGATTATATGCCATATAAAAATGTAGAATCCAATATCATTGTAAAATGTACGAATTATATGTTCCCAATATTTATACATTGTGAGAAACTTGATTAATATATATAAAAATATCTACAACGAAATGGTTTCATCAAGAAATTCCTTTAAAATGTAATGTCAATTAGAATCCATTAATTTACCCTCCAAAAATAAATTTGCAAGAAAGTGTCATTATGTATGTGTACTATCACATAAAATAACCACTATAATAAATGTACACATAAAAAATATTGTTAAAATGTGTAAATATCCAAAACTATGGAAAATAAGGTAGATCATCATGAAAATAACGTCTAGTGTAAAAATATGTTGGAGAAGGATGCATATAAAGGAAATATTCCCTAACTATATATTGAAGGGTAAAAAGGTAAACACAAATTTCATTTTTACCAACACATCTTTGTGTGAGACAAATCACATAAGAGAAATAATGTTGCATTGTAGAGGACATGTTGAACCATGCTATTAGAATACAATCCCAAACAACCACTTGAGAGGTCCTAAAGTCAATCAATTATTATTATTATTATTTTAATTATTGAAAATATTCTGAATTTTATAAAATTAGAATAGGAAGTTTTTTTTAGGTCATTTGTACATTTGTAAAAATGACGTATTCAAAAGTGAATTCACTTCAATGGAAGTAACCTTGTTTTCATAGAATTGGCCCATAAATTCAATTGAAATCTACATGTATGACTTGATTTCTATAAAAAAGAATAATTAACTTCTAATATTAAGAATTTCTAGTTCCAATCATTTATTTCTATTTTCATGTTGGAATTACAATTATGTGCTAATGGTAAACTTGTTTTTGTCATAGTTACAAGATGGAGTGGAGATTCATCCACAATCACATAAATAACCCACTAGAGATTTTATAGTTATTGGCAGCCCTCACTACTAAAGAGACATAACTACTAGATAGTATTGGATTTAGATATGTAAGAAATATATCAATATTTTTTATGATGTAAGCATGCTTACCATATTGAAAAAGCGGTGGGTTCAACTATTAACACATTTCATTTGTCCATTAATGAGATCGCAATAACATTAAAGGACATTTGGAAAATGTTGACATTATTTGTCCAAGGCAAATATATTTTGTTTAATTGGCATACCACCCAACGATAGGATAAATACTATACATATAAGGCACATTATGCACAAGTTCAAGTATTGGTGCACTTAGGGGGTGCAAGTGGGTTCTAATGATTCAAGATTTTTTGGTATTAATGGATGGAAAGGGATCATCCATCTTGTACAACATGATTCACATGATGTAGCATGGAGGAGCACTAGAAATTCATCATGGTGGCCCTAATATATCATGATTTACATATATTTAGTTATGGGGGAGGTGTATTTGTCAAAGACATGACACTACTTGAAAGTTTGGCATGTGAGCATATATGCATCACACAACTGATAAGAGTACTAGTAGCCATAATAGAGCATAGGCCTCAAGCATCCTAATAGGACATTAGTGGGATGCATAGATAGTGAGATGGGAGGACCCTTGAGGGCTAGAGGTAAATATTTGATAGATTAGTTCTAGATGTCATTAAATGAAGATCCTATATAGATATTAATATCTAGCTTGAGTATGGGAGACAAGTAGGTAGGATCAAACAAGCATAGTGGTTTTTTGGTAGGAAAACCATGTTTTATAGAGGTTCCTTTAGTGAATTCTTCAGCACATGTCACAAATTTTCTTGTCTTATTTGCATTTTTGTTCAACATGACTCATAGCTAAGGAAAATCATTTTTGCCTTATCAATTCTATAGTTTTGAGGTGCATGTGAGGAAAATTTATAAATTCACAAGGTTACCACATTTTCTTATTTTGCCACATCATCCTTCATTTGAAAAAGTGTAGGGATCAAAGATATTGTAAAGAAGGTGTTCAACATTGACCATCACCATTGGTACACATAATTTTTTTGGCCCAAGTTTCTTCTTTTGTGCTAAGTTTATTTATTATTAGTGAGGCTTATGATTGGTAATATTTTTTAAAAATAGGGTGTTGTAGACCTTACATAAGAAATCATTATTTTAATATGTAAAATAAATATTTATTTTTGGTGCATCTTAGGTGATGTGTTTAGCCACATTAAATATTTGTTTTAGTCTTCTTACAAAGTTATATGTAACATTGGTTAGATATTTTATGTGTGGGTTGCACATGGGAAAAATATTTAATATTATGAAATTTAGTACCAAAAAGTAGGGGCCAATGGTTTTGTGTACTCAATGTAGTTTTAAGGCACATAATTTTACCTTACCACTTGGTTATTTTGTGTGAGCTTGATTCTATAAAAGCAATCACATGTTTAGTGGTTGAGGTTGGTTGGTTGGATATTTGGTTGTTTGTCTTGCCTATCACTGTATTCAATCTCTTTTGAAGAGTGCATATTTGAATCATGGCATGGGATGTACGGATACATGCTTGGACACATGGAGGATGCATTGTAGGAGCTTGATGTTTGAAAAGTATTCATGGAGACTCTATAAGTGTATTATAATGTTTTCATTGTTAAATAATAAATTGAGTTTGGATACTTTTGGAGGCTAGGTTTTTATCTCTTGAGGTATTTTCCAAGGTACAACTTGTGTTATCTTGTGGTATGTCTTTGATCTTTGCATTATAGTTATTATATAAGCTTGTATGCATGCTTTTATCTTATGGGGTTGTGTAGGAAATGGTTTTGAACAACTTGCATTATTTTCTCAATAATATTGGTTCCTTTACACACATTATCACTATGCATGGATAATCTCAAAATAATGAGTCTCACTTTTGGGACAATCAATTTTTTGGAGGGAGGAGGGAAGATTTCTTAGAGCACCTTCATTTGAAGGTCTGCATGTAGAGACCTTCGATCAAAGGTAACCTTTGAGCAAAGATATTCTTCATTTGAATATCCTCTTTACATAGAGACCTTCAAATGAAGGTACCTTCGAATGAAGAAAAAATCTTTGATCAAAGGTACCTTCAAACGAAGGGCCTTAACAAGACACTTTTGGTGTTTGCTTCAAAATTTCCTCAGAAAATCTAATTTAAAACCTCATATTGGACCTTCAAATGTAATTAAATTGACAAGATAATTTGTAAGATCATAGTCCTCAAAATGAGCTTTCCAACAAGTATAATTTTGATATATTTTTATTTTATTTGTATTCAATTTTCAATTTTTTTGAACATAGGTTTTTCACCGAACATCAAGTTCTTCATTCTATGCAGGTGGAAAAATGGCCATTAAAAAATATTCTAAAAAATACCTTTGCACTAGGTATTGATGTCCTTGTTTCACCAAAAAAAATGAATTTTGATATATACACAAGAAGTTATGCTTGACGATATACACCTATGTCCAAATTATAGTTACCTCGACTTCAAAAACTAATTAAAAAATATGTAACAAAAAATTATGAAAAAATATCCACGCACACTAGATATTGATGTTAAAAATCTGAATTTTAAAAATTAGAATTTTATCCTTGCTAGAAAAAACGTTATGCTTGACAACATAAACATTACTTCTAAAAATTTTGTATACTATTCAAAACTAGTTATTAAAGGAGATGTTGAAAGATTCATGATTTATTTCAATTTATATATAGAATATACACACAAATCACTAGTTCACATCATCTTCAAATTCTTAACGGTTTAGCGGCTACAGGTCTCAGAAAGTGAAGATTTGGTTTAAAATATTGATATCAATGTCCATCTTGGCCAAAAAGTGGGACTCATTATTGTGGGATTACCCGCATTTGGCAAGTGGGAAAGTCATTCCTACTTGCATGGTAATAGCTATTGAAGAAGGGGAGTGATTGTTGGGGCTATCCTCTTCTTGAGGGAGAAGGTTTTTGTGAGAAGTAATGATTTTGGTCATTGACAGCCTTGAGTGAAATTTTGATGATTGTTGAACATTGTAACATTAATATGGTGGAGTATCATAGTTAACTCTTGTAGTAGATTGTGGTTTGCTATTATAATTTATTGGACATTGTTTAATTCTTTATGAGTGCTTGTGATAAAATAGTCGATAAATTGACCTTGTATCTGTAATATTCTTGCTATACTTACTCTTATTCTTTTATTATTATTGTTATTATTTTTCTATATTTCTCAAGGCTTGAGCTTGCTCTCGAACTCAGGCCTAGTCTATAGCCTCATGGGTGGGTAATCAACACAAGTGAATTTAAGTATTTATAACTAAGAATCAATTTTGTTCAAACATATGATCTAGCTAGATTCATTGTAGATAAGATAAATATGGCCACAAATTTTCCAAGGAAAAGTGTTCACTAAATGTATATGTAGCACCAATTTGAGGCCAATACCAAAAATAAAATTATTTGAAAAAAATGATGTTTCAACAACTCCTACTCATGTAAATAATATTTTTTTTAAATATAAAAATACCCTTAATGATATTAAGTTTCCACAATCCATCTTATTGTTTGAATATGATTTCTAGATTTGATTGTGTCATTTTTTGTCATCAATGTTTCGAATCACACTATGTGATCCATCATCAAGATGAAAGACAACTGAAGGAGAAAATAAATTGTTGTAGATCAAGATCAATTAAAAAGAGAGGGGGGGGGAGAGAAGGAAGGTGGTACATGGTTCGAGGATTAAGGATGACTAGGAAAAAGGAAAATAGAACACAAGAAAAAAATAGAAAAGATAGTGAGAACAAAGGAAAATTAGTTCCAAAGAGCCAAAGGAAACCAAAGATTAGATAAAAGAAATAATTAAATGGAGACAACTAAAAAGTCTAAGAATGAATAACACAAATCAATTTATCATAAAAAATAAACTATCAAACTACTTACAAAAAATAATAATATGCTTAAAAAATATATTAATAATAAGACACTTGTTAATAAGTGAAAAAAAAATTATACTGATAATGGCGGAGTGAAGACACAAGCAGGGTTTTTGAAGACACCAGGGTTTGCAGTATGATAGAGGAACGTAGCCCAAATGGCCTTTCAACAACAGAAAGGGAAGAAATGCTTAGAAATCCAGAAGGAATGAAACCTATCGGGCGTGGAAGGCTCTAGCTAACCAAGGTTTTAGAACTGGTGCAACAGAAAATGTTGGTCGAAAAGCCAAACAAACTGTGTTGAATGATGGGAGATTCAGATCATTTTCAAATGAAAGGGTGGACTTTAGACAGGTGGAAGGAAAGTTTTGGTGCCCAAAGTAACAGGCTGAGAAGGCGGAACCAAGCAAGGTAATGCCTAGCTTTTCCCACACCACTGTGATTTCTATGTTGTTGGAAAATAGAGAATGGAGTGACTCTGTTAGTTTTCTTAAGGCCCACGCTTTCTTCATGAAATGGGGTGGGAAATGGCCAGCTTACTCCAAGATTAGGGCTTGGTATGACGAGCACTGGGGAAAAGACTATGGTCTTAAAACCCTTTAAAATGGTTTCTATTTGGTGATTTTCCAAATGACTAAGGATAAAGAATGGATCATCAATAGTGGCCCATTCATGATGGAAGGAAGGGATTTCTACATTAAAGATTGGACAACCAAACTTTGATCCTAATAAAGCAAACATTGAGGAAATGCCTATGTGGATCAGATTGAAGAATCTCCCACATGAGTATTGGGATCTAGAAACCCTTAAAAGTATTGGAAACAAACTAGGTGTTTTTGTGAAGTTGGAGGAAACCGTGGAAAAATCAGACTATAGCATGTTTCCTAGGGTTTGCATTTTCAAGCAGACAATCCACCCACTTCCAGAAATGATAGAATTCAAGACAGGGGAAGGTATTTGGTGGCAAGTGGTGGAGATTAAGGATGCAATGGTATCTTTCTTGAAATGCATAGGGAAATAACACATAGTAGGCAACTGTCCAAATCTGAAGAAGGGTAAAGGGCTAGCCCAAAACTCCCTAGCTGAGGAGCTGATGAGTTTAACTGATTTTAATGCTTGGGAAGTGTTATCCACCTAAATTGCACCCTATTGAACCTGATGTTCAACACCTCAGTGTAACATGGGAAGACCTCTAAAGATGTGGGTTTCTTGTAAACAGAGGTCAACCTCCGGAGAAGGTCGGCTTCCTATGGTGTCACCTAACTACTGATGCACCAAATTTACTAATGAAAACACTATTTCTATGGTGATGCACCAAATTTACTAAGAGGACACATAACACAGTTTACACACACAATTTTAGTCAATGACAAAAGCTTAGTTGTACACAACTCAATCACATACATTTTCTGCATAAACATTTCATGAAAAGGTTCGTATGGCTACACTCCTAGAAGGAAGAAATAACTTCATAGCTAGAGAGTACTGCATTTTGAACACATCTCACAACCTACAAAATACATATTGCTCTACAGAAAGGTGTTGAAATAAGACATAACCACAAGGAATCATACAGTTTCACAAGCAGTTTCATCAATTATATGAATGCACACAATCTAATAGAAGGATTGAAAAGGTAAAGCGCTTGTATTCATTGATTTCAATGGTGAAACACTGATATACATGCCTGTCATGAGTTACAAAACATAGTCTCTCTTCTGCAAGGAACTCCACAAGTTACCAAAGCAGAAAAGTACCAGGTAAGAACTAACTACAAAAGAGGCAAAAAAGCCATATATACAAAAGTATCGGCCCCTGCCCTAGGGTTCACAAAAATATCAGCCTTCCAAAAAATCCGCCCTTAGATCTTTTCAGATCAAGTTAATGTTGTATCCCCGTGTCCATGACGGTGTGAAAGATCGCCCTCAGGAGAAGCCCTTAGATCTTTTGTGATGCATTTACTTTTGGCCTCTGTGTTCACTCTCGAACTTCCTTGAATGCCCTGAGGAGACTATCATTAATGTCTATCGACCCTCGCCAGTTGACATCCCAGTTGTCCCTGCGGTCTCCCCCCTTCTGTTTACCGATGACACCTCATGGATATCAAACTGATTCATCGCTTTATTCTCAGAGCAGATCCACACTACTTATGCTCTGTTGATCTCGTTCACAAGGGGGGAGTCAAACTGCCACGGCTCTCCTATAGCTTCCTCAGATTGGTCGAACTCGTGCCACATAGATTCCCGGATGATAAAAGTTGCTTCACCATAATCACATGTCGGTGAGACACTAATCGTGTCTCCCCGATGCGATTATTCTCTTCAGCGGTTATCAGTATAGCTCACAACCGTCGGCAAGAATTCATAGCGAGCCCAAAAGTAATATCGGCATCCAAACTGGCTGTCACCCAGACCATCGGCAAGACTTATCACTTTCGGGAAGACCTCATGGCAAGCCCTCAGGAGTCATACTGATATCCCTTTCCATCGCTTAGTCATCCGCATTCGGCAAGAGCTCCTTTAGTCGGCAGGAGGTCATACCGATCTTCGTGAGTTATACCGTTGTGCTCCTCCATCGGCAGGACATCCATGTGTCGGTGAGACCTCCTACCGAAGGAAAAACACTATACTGAGACCCTTCATCCTTCGACAAGACCTCATGTTTTCGCCGAGCTCACTTTCTTTCGACAAGACCCCATCAGGTCGACGAGACATCTCGGTGAAGCCATCTTGTTTTGGCGAGAGCCCATCCCCGGTCAGGGAGACATCTCCCTAAAGATATCACCATTCGCCGAGACCACATGCAGTCGGAGAGACACATGATTGGTTGGTGAGACCTTTCACCGAACTCTCATCTTGTCCCCGAGACCGCTGTTAGTCATTGAGACATCTCCCCGAGCTCCTACTTCCTCGCCGACACCGCTTCACTTCGGCGAGACCTTACCTAGTCGGCAAGACCTCTCCCCAACGCCGGCCGCTTCGGTGAGACCGCCAACGGTCACCGAGACCTCATACCGAAACCTTCCTTTCCTGGAGAACTCATACCTTCTTTCGGGGAGACCACCAATTGTCAGTGAGACATCTCAGTGAGCCCAAAACCTTTCGGTGAGAGCTCCATTCTTTCAGCCAAACTTCTGCCTAGTAGCCGAGACATTACGGCGAACTCCTTTCTTTCGCCGAGACTTCTGCTTGGTCACTGAGATATCCACTGGTCGACAGGACGTTACTCTGAAGCCACCTAGCTTTAGCAAGACCTCACCCGATGACATCCTTCTTCGGTGTGACCTCCTAGAAGTCAGCGAAACTTCACGCCAAAGCCTTCATCTCTCGGCGAGCTCAGACCATTTCGGGGAGACTCCACCTGGTTGCCAGGACGTTACAGCAAGGCCCCTCTTTTCTTCGCGATGACATCTCTTTTCGCCAAGACCTCACAGCGAAAGTGAACCCTTCTCCCCCTTGACGGCCTTGTGAAAAATTGTTGGCATGACCTCCTTCCAAGCGGAGAGATACATGAAGACTCATGGTGACCCGAATGTCCTAGTGACTGGTGTATCCAAACAGATAGAATGCACTTCTAGTCGACAAGACAACAGGAGGGTCTTGCCGACTTTCTTCTTTGATGGGTTTTATGCCAAATTTGACTGAGGCGAGGCTTTCCAGCAGAATTCCTTGTGAAATAGCATCAGATGAAAACCTAACCCTTGATGCAAATGTCTCATTTGGCCTTCTTGAACATCTGAAACATAATTTATCCTGCCTGATTGAGCCCGTAGGTGAAAATTTGGCAACATTTTTGGCGACCTTTGCTGGATGTTTGCCTGCTAAACATGAAAACCAGTAGCCTAGGCCTATCCATTGGGCATGGAGTCATTAGGAAAACCTCAGAAATATACCTAGGGTAATTTTGTAGATGGCTACAACTCATTTGTAACTCATTAGAACACTTGGAAACTTATTGAAAATAGGAAAGTTGTAGAAAGGAAACTATCTAACTATGCTGAAACAACACTTAGGGAATAAAACTTACAACTAAACCTATTCTAGCCTAAACTAACTAGCAAAGAAGCTGGTCAAACAAAACCATTCACAGGATGGTTGAAATAGATGCCCTTTCTCCTCAATACACAATGACTCTCAAGCTTAAAGGCGGCTAAATAAAGATGGTACACTGAAAAATGTTTAAAATTACAATGCACTGCCTCATGAAAGAGGGTAACAAGTTCACTTACCTCCTTAAACTGATCATATGCATTTGTATTCAAAGGAGGATAAGTAAATTGTACACACTCTTTTTCAACTGTAAGTACATCTTTTATGCCACTTTCAGCTGTGGCTCCATGTGTGAGTACCTGATTAACCATTGACGCTTTATCAAACTCCATCTGGGCTAAATCTCTGATCGGAGAGCCCCTTGTAAAGACAAAAAATGAGCTCTCCTTGCTGGTCTCTTGCCCATTCACTGTTGTTTTATAGCCTTGGCTGGAAAAAACTAACCCCTGTGACTGGCTTAGTGAGAAAAAAGAAGCTTCTTCAGTAAGCTCGAGTTGTTCATGATTAACTTCATCAAGAGGTAATAGTTCAACACCCAAATTAGTACAAAAAGCCTCTAAATCGTCCCAAAACACATCCTCCTCAATGTCTTTACTTTTTTGAACCGAAAGACTAAGTGCAGGCCTAATGCAGTTCTCATCTAGCTTTGATAAAGCATCAAAATCACCCTCTTTGCAAAGCAATAAGTCTAGTTCAGGGACTTGTTCAATTTGATGGGTATTTTCATGCACATCAAAATGTGGCTCTCCCTGAACAATGCTACTTAAACCTCCTTGTTCGCGAGTAAAGACTTCAAACTCACCTTCACCTTTATGCAACAATAAATCAGCATTACCTCCATCAACCTCATGTTGGTCCAATTCCTCGTCCTTGTCAATGAAGTAAGGCAGATCATCAAATGAGAAGATTAACTCTGCCTTTTGATTCTCAGCTATGTCCATTACAGCAAGCTGCTCAACCTGATTCTCCTCACCTTCTTGCAAAAGTTTAGATTCCTCATTTTCCAATGCTGAGCAAAACTTGGCAATTACCTCCTCCCCATCAAGCCGAGAGAAAAGAGATAGTCCCTTATCCCAAGTTGTAAATTGATCTTTCTCAACATCTACCTCCATTTCGCCCTCTTGTCGTCCAACTGGAACTTGAGAGATTTCCTCTTGTCCAATTATTTGTTGTTGCAATTGATGACACTTTATAGCTAGATGTAAAGCATTTACCTTTTTAATCCTTTCCCACAGGAGTAAGTTGTCTAGATCAATGGGCTGCTCTTCCTCAAAGAAAGGATTTGGAAAGGTAGCAGCTGACTGGGGCATTTGAGAAAGTTGTTCTTCAAGAGATTTAGACTGACTTTGTTCAAATTCTTGTACTAAATGGGATCCTCTTTGTGTCTCAACCTCCTGCTGATGAATATAAGCTTGATAAGCAAGCTCCTCCTGCTGCCTATTGACCTCCTGTTGATTTTCAATTTCTTCAAACTACTTTTGGAAATACAAAGACATATTCTCTATACTTATTTTATCCAATTTTTGAGGCTCATATGAAGAATAAATTTGCTGATTGGAGATAAAATAACCCTCCTGGGGTTGTTGATGAGCATAAGCATGTCGCTGCCAAACTTGTGCAGGGGTGGGTGGGTGGTAGGCCAACTGAGCTTGCTGGTAACCCACTACTACATAATTATTTTGAGTAAAACTAGTGGTATCTTCAATAGGGTATGACTGATAAAAAGATGCAGGCACAATACCTTCATTAAATGGTGAATGGTAAGACATACTATCATGAAACCAACACTTAGCCTACTGAAACCAGTTACTTTGGGCACAGAGTCACCAGATATGCAGATTTCAACCTCTTAAGGTTTGAAAATTGTTGATTGCATATTAGAATCAACAATAAGATGTATCTTCTTTCAGCTGTCCAATTTGACTGTCCCACCGGGCGTGCCAAAAATGTTATCCACCGAAATTGCACCCTGTTGAACCTGATGTTCAACACCTCAGTGTAACATGGGAAGACCTCTAAAGATGTGGGTTTCTTGTAAATAGAGGTCAACCTCCGGAGAAGGTCGGCTTCCTATGGTGTCACCTAACTACTGATCTTGTAAGGAAAAGGGAGAAGGAGAAAGCATAAAAACTAATGAAAACACTATTTCTATGGTGATGCACCAAATTTACTAAGAGGACACATAACACAATTTACACACACAATTTCAGTCAATGACAAAAGCTTAGTTGTACACAACTCAATCACATACGTTTTCTGCATAAACATTTCATGAAAAGGTTCGTATGGCTACACTCCTAGAAGGAAGAAATAACTTCACAGTTAGAGAGTACTGCATTTTGAACACATCTCACAACTTGCAAAATACATATTGCTCTACAGAAAGGTGCTGAAATAAGACATAACCACAAGGAATCATACAGTTTCACAAGCAGTTTCATCAATTAGATGAATGCACACAATCTAATAGAAGGATTGAAAAGGTAAAGCACTTATATTCATTGATTTCAATGGTGAAACACTGATATACATGCCTGTCATGAGTTACAAAACATAGTCTCTCTTCTACAAGGAACTCCACAAGTTACCAAAGTAGAAAAGTACCAGGTAAGAACTAACTACAAAAGAGGCAAAAAAGCCATATATACAAAAGTATCGGCCCCTGCCTTAGGGCTTACAAAAATATCAACCTTCCAAAAAATCTGCCCTTAGATCTTTTCAAATGAAGTTAATGTTGCATCCTCGTGTCCATGTTGGTGTGAAAGATCACCCTCAGGAGAAGTCCTCAGATCTTTTGCAGCGCATTTACTTCTGGCCTTCGTGATCACTCTCAAACTTCCTTGAATGCCCTGAGGAGACTATCATTAATGTCTATCGACCCTCGCCAGTTGACATCCTAGCTGTCCCTGTGGTCTCCCCCCTTCTGTTTATCGATGACACCTCCTGGATATCAAAATGATTCATCACTTTATTCTCAAAGCATATCCACGTTGCTTATGCTCTGTTGATCTCATTCATAGGGGGAGTCAAACTGCCACGGCTCTCCTGTAGCTTCCTTAGATTGGTCAAACTCGTGCCACGTAGATTCCCAGACGGTAAAAGTTGCTTCACCAGAATCGCATGTCGGTGAGACACTAATCATGTCTCCCTGATGCGATCATGCTCTTCAGCGGTTATCGGCATAGCTCACAACCGTCAGCAAGAGTTCATAGCGAGCCCAAAATTCATATCGGCATCCAAAGTGGTTGTCACCCAGACCATCGGCAAGACTTATCACTTTCGGGAAGACCTCATGGCAAGCCCTCATGAGTCATACCGATATCCCTTTCCATCGCTTAGTCATCTGCATTCGGCAAGAGCTCCTTTAGTTGGCAGGAGGTCATACCGATCTTCATGAGTTATACCACTATGCTCCTCCTTCGGCAGGACATCCATGTGTCAGTGAGATCTCCTACTGAAGGAAAAACACTATACCGAGACCCTTCATCCTTCAGCAGGACCTCATGTTTTCGCTGAGCTCACTTTCTTTCTGCAAGACCCCATCGGGTCAACGAGACATCTCAGTGAAGCCATCTTTTTTTGGCAAGAGCCTATCCTCGGTCAGGGAGACATCTCCCCGAAGACATCACCATTCACTAAGACCACATGCAGTCAGAGAGACACATGACTAGTCGGCGAGACCTTTCACCGAACTCTCATCTTGTCGTCGAGACCGCTATTAGTCGTTGAGACATCTCCCCGAGCTCCTACTTCCTCGCTGACACTGCTTCACTTCGGCGAGACCTTACCTAGTCGGCAAGACCTCTCCCCGATGTCGACCGCTTCGGTGAGACCAACAATGATCGCTGAGACCTCATGTCAAAGCCTTCCTTTCCTGGTGAACTCGGACCTTCTTTCGGGGAGACCACCAATTGTTGGCGAGACATCTTGGTGAGAGAAAAACCTTTCGACAAGAGCTCCATTCTTTCGGTCAGACTTCTACCTAGTTGCCGAGACATTACGACAAACTCCTTTCTTTCATCGAGACTTCTGCTTGGTCGCCAAGATATCCACTGGTTGGTAGGACATTACTGTGAAGCCACCTAGCTTTAGCGAGACCTCACCCGATGACATCCTTCCTCAGTGTGACCTCCTGGCGGTCGGCGAGACTTCACGCCGAAGCCTTCATCTCTTGGCGAGCTTAGACCATTTTGGGGAGACTCCACCTGGTCGCCGGTACGTTACAGCGAGGCCCCTCTTTTCTTCACGATGACATCTCTTTTCACCGAGACCTCACAGGGAAAGTGAACCCTTCTCCCCCCTGACGGCCTAGTGAAAAACTATCGGCATGACCTCCTTCCAAGCGGAGAGATACATGAAGACTCATGGTGACCCGAATGTCCTGGCAACTAGTGTATCCAAATAGATAGAATGCACTACTAGTCGGCAAGACAACAGGAGGGTCTTGCCGACTTTCTTCTCTGATGGGTTTTATGCCAAATCTAACTGAGGCGAGGCTTTCCAACGGACCTCCTTGTGAAATAGCATCAGATGAAAACCTAACCCTTGATGCAAATGTCCCATTTGGCCTTCTTGAACATCTGAAACATAATTTATCCTGCTTGATTGAGCCTGTAGGTGAAAATTTTGCAATAGGAAGAACAATGAAACTCACAGGAATGGAGGATCCACCGAATGCATCAGAGTAGCTTGTCTTGTTTAACAACATGGACCAATTGCTATTGGGACGGGGTCCAAAAAGAGGAAATAGATTTTCTTTTTGAAAGTGGCTCTAAGATGAAATCTCAAGTTTGGAATCACCAAGAATCTAGCCAAGGTTTGGAAACTATTACTATCAAAAGTGCAGAGAAAGCAAAGACATTGATGGACTCAGATTGGCAGCTAGTTGAACTTATTGCTCAAAAAATGGAAGTGTATTGTATGATGGGAAGAATGAATTTCCTCTTTCTGGTGATGCTAATGCTTCGGGACAGCCTTCACACATAGTGGTTGAGTGATCTGAACTTGAACCAAGTTTGCAAGGAAACTCCCAATCACCAATCAAAAATGGAAGTGTTGACAAGCTCATGCATAGCCAAGTTGAAAATCCTGGTGAAGAATGGGAACAACATTCTCCATGCATTAATAGGCAAGACAAAGATGCAGAGGACAAGCTTCTTGAAGATGACAGAATGTTGTAGAATGAGGAAACCATCTTTAAGGACATTCCCATCTCCCCTATTCAAAATATAGAGAGTGCTTTTGAAGGTGTCAGAGACAGTGGGGGCAACCTAGAAGATTCAAATATAGATTTGGCTTTGGATGAGGAGCCTAGAGGTGAAGATGTGCTAGGTTTGCAATATAGCTTAGGGATTATTGAGAAAAGAACCATAGAGAAATCTCCAACTTCAATCAGTAAGGTTAAGGTTGGAGAGAAGAAGAAATGTGGTCCTAAAACCAACAGGATGCGTCTTAAAATGGCTGGCAATGCGGCTAGACAGAGTAAATTGAGATCAGGAAAAGGCTATGCCTTTTCTCGGGAGCCATGAAAATCTTATCGTGGAATGTCAGGGGCTGCAATGCCCCTGACAAAATTCATTTGATCAAAAGATGTTTTGATCAAACAAGACCTGACCTGGCTTTGCTACAAGAAACCAAAATTAAGGAGCCTGATTTTGATTCTTTTTATAGATGTTTTAGTAGATGGATATGTATTCTTACAGGGGTTGTGGGTGCTTCAGGGGGCCTTGGTGTCCTATGGAACGACTCAGTAGTTGACGTTCAAGTAATTCGATAGGATAGATTCTAGCAATGGTTGAGAGTTGACTCTAAACAGCTTAGGGTAAGCTTTTCAATAATCAACATATATGGTCCTAATAGCTCAACCCAGAAAAAGATGTTATGGCAAGATCTATCAACAATTTTAGGCTTTGAGGATGAAAGGATGTTTCTCCTAGGAGGGGATTTTAATGCTATTTTGAGACCTTCAAATAAAATAGGGCCTATGTTGGACAGGACAAAGCCAACAGGATTTCTACAACTTTGTAGTGAATAATGGCCTCATTGAATTTCCCTTCAAAAATGGCGAGTTTACATGGACAAACTAGAGAGGTGGTTCTCTTAATATAGCTAGATTTGGACTAATTTTTGTTAGCGGGGGATTGGGTTGATCATTAGTGGACATGCAAGGCCGAGATCCTACCCATAACTTGTTCAGATCACTATCCCATAGGTTTGAGAATTCAAGAAGAGGCTACACCAGATCGATGCCCTTTTAAGTTTGAAGCAATGTGGTTTCGGGTAGAAGGGTTTAAGGATCTGATGGCTGATTGGTGGAGAAGTGCCCCAAAACGGTAAGGTAATAAAGCTTTCATTTTTTTCAAAAATCTCCAATTCCTTAAGGAGCAGCTTAAAAAGTGGAATAGGGAATCCTTTAAGAATATTTTTATTGAGAAGCTCAAATTGGAGGAGGATTTGAATAACCTGCACACAAAAGTTATTGATAATGGGATGAGTGAAGAGGATTATGCTTGTTAAAATATCGTGAATAAAGAATACTCAGAAGCTCTAGCTCGGGAAAAGATTTTTTGGAGGCAAAAATCTCACGAAACTTGGTTAAAAGATGGTGATAGGAACACTAAATTCTTTCACAATTTTGTTAAGGTGCGTAGATCAAATAACATGATTTTCTCTATAAAGGACTTAAATGATAATGTTTTGAATGATGTTGATCAAATCAATAAGGAAGCCATAAGATTTTATTCAGATATCTTTGTAGACAAATTTGATGAGTTGATGACTGATTTTAGCATTCTAGATGTAATTCCTACTTGTGTTTCTGAGGTCCAAAATACTATGCTTATGGAGGAAGTTTCCATAAAAGAAGTCAAAAAGGATTTATTTGTTTTGGGTGGAGATAAGGCCCTTGGCCCAGATAGCTTTCCAGCAATTTTTTTTCAAAAATTATGGGATATCTTTGCACACGATCTATGGCAGGTGGTTGAGGAATCAAGGAGGAGTGGCTTCATTCTCAAAGATTTAAACAACACTTTAATTGCTTTAATTCCAAAAAGGTCGGTGGTCAATTCCTTTGAGGACTTTAGAATGATTTCCTTGTGCAACACGGTCTACAAAATAATATCTAAAGTCATAGCTAATAGATTGAAAAGGGTCTTGGAGTTGGTTATTTCACTAGAGCAAAGTGGTTTCTCACCGAATAAATCAATTTTTGAAGGTGTTATAGTTCATGAAACCATCCACTCTATCTGAATGGCAAAGACTGAGAGAATGATGGTTAAATTAGACATTAAAAGGGCCTATGATGAAGTAAACAACAGTTTTTTGCTGAGAGTTCTAGAGAAATTTGGGTTTTGCAAAGAATGGGTAGCTTTGGTTCAAAGTTGTATCAGCACCCCTCATTTTTCGGTGTTGGTGAATGGAAGTCCCCAAGGTTTCTTTGATTCATCTAAAGGGATTAGATAAGGTGATCCTATATCACCTTTTGTTTTCATTATCTTGGCTGAGGTTTTAGAAAGATTAATCTCCTAGAAACGTAGTAATGGCCTTTGGAAAGGCATCAAAATTGCAGAAGGTATTGATCCCATTTCACATTTACAATTTATTGATGAAACTTTCTTGTTGGGGGAAGCAACCTTTAGAGAAGCTCGAGTGATGAAGGATACCTTAGATGCTTATGGTAAAGCATCTAGGCAATGTATCAATTGGAGGAAATTAGAAATCTTCTTTTTTAATACACCCATTCAAAAATAGCTGGAAATATGCAGAATACTGGGGATGAGATCAAGATCCATCCCTAACAAATATCTAGGTATACCTATTTTTGGGGGTGTCAATAAGGCAAGTGTTTGGAAAGATTTGATAGATGGTTGTTTAAGACAGATGGATGGGTGAAGAGCAAGTGGATAACTGTTGCAAGTAGGATCTTAATGCTAAAATTAGTAGTCTCAGTGATCCCGGTTTATTCAATGATGTGTTTAAAGGTTCCAAAGAAAGTGATTAGAACCATAGGGCAGTGAATGGGATTTTTTTTGGAATGGTGCTAGTGAGTAGGAAAAAATTCCTTTGTTAGCATGGGACAAAATTTGTCATTCTAAAGAAAAAGGTGTGAATAGTTTAAGGGATTGGCAACTCATGAATGAAGGTCTTGGTGCAAAGCTGGTCTGGAGCATATACTCAAATCCAGAGCTATTATGGGTTAAAATTTTGAAGGAAATATATCTTGATTCAGCAGATGATCAAAGGATTCTAACTATCTGAAACCCACCTAAAGGTTCAGCCATTTGGAACTTTATTGTGTCTTGTAGACCGGTTATTATTAATCATATCTCATGGCAATTAGGCAATGGTCTCAAAGCTAAATTTTAGGATGACTCGTGGGATGGTTTTCAAACTTGCGAGAAGAGGCTGACTTGCAGGAGCTTAGGCTTCTCTTTTTACAAAGATGGGGTGACAAGGTGCAAGATTATTTACAACTAAAGCAGGGCCCCCTTGGCCAGGAATGGGATTGGAAGGAGGTAGATAATGAAGGTTTATCAGATCAACAAGTTGAGAGGATGAAAGGCATTTTTCGGAATAGGAAAGTGTTGCTAACAGAAAATGAGGACAAAGTGGTCTGGTGTGGGTCTTTGAATGGGAATTACTCAGTTAAAATTGGGTATCAGTTATTAGATTCTCTAGAAGGGGATAATTTTTGGGCTAAGAAGCTTTGCTGGAATAAGGATTGTTTACCAAAAGCAGGCACTTTTTCTTGGCTAGCAGTGAGGGGTAGAATTTTGACAGGGGAAAAGAGGAAGAGACTCGGTTATGCAGGCCCAACAAAATGTGTGATGTGTGATGCTGCTAAGGAATCAGTAAATCACTTGCTTCTTCAATGCAATGTAGTTGTAGGATGTTGGGTGAACCTGAAGTTGAAATTGGGATGGCAAGGACCTCTTCAAAAGACTCTAAAAGAGGTATTTGAGAGTTGGCCCTCTTTTCAGAAGAAATCTTTACTTTCAAGTATATGGATAATCAACCCTTCTATTGTGTTTTGGGAGATTTAGAAAGAACATAATAGAAGAATTTTTGTGGATAAAAAGGAATCTCGAAGTCGACTGTTGATTAGAATTGACCATATGATAGAAGAAGTTGTAGGTACTGCAGCTTCGCGGTCACAAAATTTATGAATTCCTTATACATTGGATGATAGTAGAATCCAAAAAGCTTGGCCAAGGACAGAGATAAGGCCAACCAAAGGGGATGAGGAGTCAATTTCTAAGAGGGCAACATCTAAAGATGTATGCTGGGTAAAACCTTTAGAAGAGTGGCATAAGGTGAATTTTGATGGGGCTGCAAAAGGTAACCCTAACCCATCAGGGGCAGGTGCAATAGTCAGAGATAGTCTTGGGAATATGTTGCTATAGAAGCTAAAAATCTAGAAGATGGGACAAATAATGTGGTTGAGGCTAAGGCAACCTTGCTTGCTACTGGCATAGCTCGATTAGTGGGAGTTCAAAAAATTCACTTAGAAGGGGATTCATTGATCATCACTCAAGAAATTGCAAATATGGCGGCAAAGGCTTGGCATTTGCAGACCTACATAAGGGCAATTATCAAAGAATTAGAATTTTTTGAGGACTTTCGAGTGAGCCATATTCCACGCTTAGGAAACAGAGAGGAAGAATGCCTATCCAAGTGGGAAATATCTTTTAATAATGTTGGTGAATTTAAATTTGAAGATTTTAGGCATGTGCTTTTTGAGGAGGATGATTATAGAGGCAGTTGAATCCCTTAGGATAGTGTGTAGATTTGTTAATCCTGGGTATGTTTCCACGAGCGCCGATGTGAATAAAAGTTGTCAGCTTTTATTTGCTAGTTGGAGGGCTAACGGTAAAAAAGATAATGATTTTTTAACAAAAAATTGAACGGAGGTTTAGTGGCGAAGGAGGGTAGGTACTTGTCAAAGTAGGTGTAATAATTAGAAGGACTTGGGGAGTGATGATCATCCTTGGAAGCTCAAAGGAAAAGATTTACATATTTCATAATTAATGAGCTTGATGATGTAATGGTGGTGAAGGAAGTAATCTCATTGATGACGAGCAAACGGGTAGAGTTAGGATGGAAGTGTTGGCACAGATGGACAACCTTTTTAAGGTTGCAAAATGGGGTGAAGTGCGTTCATATAGAAGAAAATAATTTTGGCAGAGAGTGAGAGAAGTGTTCTTAGAGTGAAAATGGAGGCAATGTTCACTTTCACAACGAAGAAGCAACAAAAAGGGTTTTTCAGCTCAGTCGCCGAGTTTAGGTTTAACTTTTTGTTAAAATGCCCGTGTGATGATGTTATTGAGGCAGTGTTGGAGACGCTGGGGAAGCTTTTCATGGGAGCCAAACATAGGGGAAGGTTGAATGTAGATATTGCCTCCATGATTTTTGTGTGGAGCTTAGAGTTGAAAGAGGATTTTGAAGTGATTAAGTGGGTAATGCACTCACTTTTTGAGGAAGATTTGCTACTAGAAATGGACTCGTTCTTCGAATGGGAAATATCGAGTGTTGGGTTTAATATTTCTAAAGGGATTGAGGACATGGAAGAAGTGGATAAAATGGGTGTGGTCCCGTTTGTGAGGTGGCGAAGGAGGATTGATAGAGATTCCTATAGACTGGAAGAATTAGCAGCGTGGGAAAATCTGAAATTGGTGCTAAGACACCATGAGCTTGTAGCAAACCAGGTGGATTCAAACATTCCTCAATAGGTCCCTCGAAGGAAGCGTTCAACCAGAAGAGGAGGAGAACGAAGAGCCAAGACAAGCAGGCATGGCGATTAGGCGAAAGGTGGCAAGAGGGTTTATGGGTTTTTTTGCAAACTGTTTGAAATTTTGTTATAAATCCTTCCTAACCCGTTAAAGACTGAATTTGAAGGCTCCATGGAGAAGGCTAGAGTAACACAGTGTGGCTGAGTTTCGAAGTAGCTGAGAATCGTCTTCCTTCAAAGTTTTTTACAAGGCAGTTACGGTTTTTGTTTGAAACTAAAAATATTGCAAAGTTGTTGATGTTGTTGGGGTCATTTTGTAATTAGTTATTTGGATGTTTTTGTTATTATAAATTAGAAGTGGCCTAGGGGTGGTTTGGGTTCTTAGGTGGGTGTTTGGGAAGCAATATTTGAATGGAGGCGGCATCTATATGTATTTAGGTGGGCTAGAGAAAGCCAGGGGATCGATAATCCTAGATAGGCACTATTAATAGCTATGGGGGTGTGGTTTCTATTATATAGGTGGTATGCCTTGATGTAAAGACCTTTTATATTTATAAATAAAATAAACTTATTATCGATAAAAAAAAGACACTTGTTATTAATATATAAAATAATATTAGAAATACACTTAAATACTTATTAAAAATTATATAATAATGATTAATAAGATAAATAGATTATAAAAATATTAGATTTATATTATTAATATATAGAAATATTAGAAAAATACTTAATTAATTTCTAATATTATCAATAAGATTAATAATATTATAAATTTATAATTATTATTAGCAAATGACATATATTTATATATAAAGAACACAATGTAATATATCATAAAAATTAAACTATCAAACTACTTACTAAAAATGATATTAATATGTTTTAAAAAATAAAAATAAAAAAATACTTATTATTAATATATAAAACAATATTGGAAATATACTTAAATACTTATTAAAAATTATATAATAATGATTAATAAGATAAATGGAGTATAAAAATTAAAAATATTTGAAATATTATTAATATATAGAAATATTAGACATGCACTTGATTAATTTCTAATATTATTAATAAGATCAATAATATTATAAATTTAGAATTATTATTAGTAAATGGCATAAATTTATATAAATAAATATATTAAAAGAATATAAAAAAAGCAAAAGGGATTGCAATTTTAATAAGAATGAATTAATTATTTGGAATATTTATTAAGAAAAAAGGAATAGCATGTGAGACATAAATTGTAAAAAATGATAAAAAAGTAAAAATTAAAAAATAAAATATTATATATAAGTATAGCAAAATATTGGAAATATAAGAATTATGGTATTATAAGATGTGTGAAAAGACTAATAAACTCAAGAAGTGAATTAGTAACCTAAATAATAATAAATGAATTAAAAAGAATATTACTAAGTTGAGAAAACCAAGAAAAAAAAGAGAGGAAGAAAAGAAGGTAAGAAGACTGAAAGGGCAAGAGATTAACAAAAAGAAAAACAAGAAAAACCTAGAAAACCAACCAAAGGCCTAGGAAAAAAGGGGGGACAAAAGGACAACATAAGAAGAGCAAGAGGAAGCTCCAAGGAAAAAGAGAGGAATCAAGAGGGGTGGGGATGGTGGGTTCTAATATTGGATAACAAAGGAGGCCATGACAGACTAAGAGACCAACCCTCATCACGATTGAGGTTGGTGGGGTGATTGCTAATTTCTATGGCTTCCTTGAGTTTCCTCTTGAAAAAATTATCTTCTTTGTATAAGACTTAGAATTTTTCTAAACAAATGTGGTGTTTGGTTGATGAAGAGTGTTCGAAAAGAGTTGATTTGAGGACTCGCTCATGTCTGATGTCTGCATTGTTTTCTTTAATTCTTGTACTGAAGGAATGACCCATTTCTCCTATTAAATGCACTATCATCGTGAACAAGCAAGACTACATTTGTAAAATGCTTGTTCTTCTCTCTAACATGCAAAGCTATAAAATTCTATCTCGCAACCCTTGCTCTAAAGTTTTTAGGAAAGTCAAATCTATGTTTGTCTACTCATCATGTTTGATGACATCACTAAGAAACATAGGGTTCCTTCCAAGGAAGTAACTCCTCGCATTTATGAAGTCCCTAAAATTCACAAAGATGGCATTCCTCTAAGACCCATTGTAGATACCATAGGTTCACCCACTTTCAAATTAGCATCCTTTCTAGCCAAATTAATCTCTCCTCTCGTGGGTAACTCCGAATCCCAAATCAAGGATTCCTCCCAATTTTTCCATTTCATCAAGGATGCCCACTTAAATAAAAATGACCTCTTGGAGATCTTTGATGTTGTCTACCTCTTCACCAAGGTTCCCATCCTTGACTCAATTGAGATTGTTAGGTGCAAAACTAATGATGAGATTGTCAATCTTGTAGAATTTTGCCTCAAATTTACAAAAAAAATTATTCCAAGATAACATTTATGAACAATTTGATGGGGTTGCCATGGGTTTCCCTCTCTCCCCTGTTATTTCCAACCTTTACATTGAAAATTTTGAAGAAATTTCCCTTTATTCTTTCCCTCTTAAACCAAAATGGTGGAAACAGTATGTGGATGACACTAATGTGTGTTCGTTGCATGGTCTTGAAAAGTTAGAATATTTCCATGATCATCTCAACAATATAGCCCATTGCATCTCCTTCACTAAGGAACTTGAAGTTGCAAGCCAACTCCCTTTTCTCAATATCTTACTTATCAAAAAATCAAATGGATCCCTTGGTCGCCGTGTATACCGAAAACCTACCCACACTAACCTTTACCTCTATCATTCTTTTCATCACCACCCAAACCAAAAAATCAATATCCTTAAAACCCTCACTATGAGAGCCTACCGATTTGTGATGAGGACAACCTAAACCATGATTTGGATCATCTTCATAATATCTTTAGCTTGAACAATTACACCAACAAGCAAATTTCCAAAGACCTCAATCAAACCAAGGAAATATTCTATTCCAAAACCATTTCCCCAAACCAAACTTCCCCCCTTGTGCTTCCCTTCCTTATATCGAAGGCATCTCCCACAAAATACCCAAAATCATTATCAAAAAAGGTCTTTGATGTGCTTTTAAGCCCCACTCACTATGAGAAATCTTATCCCTTCTCTTAAGGACTCTAAGGATATCCTTTTTGACTCATGTTACACCCCATCTTGTTGTTACCAATTTACTTTTACCTTCACGGGTAAATAGGATGGTAAATGCAATCATGAGGTTGATATGTTTGCTAAAAGAATGGGATATTGAAATAGGTATTATGTGAAAGTACTGATAAATGCTTAATACAAATTTGAAAGAGTAAATATGTTTACATTGATGGCTATATGAATATGCTTAAGTTTATGATGCATATGGATTTATTATGAACATCTAACTACCATGGAAAATGTGTTGAGTTGGTTGCAGGGATAGGTTCATTCCTCTAGGCGAAGGGGAAGTATCACGTAGGAGAAGTGATTGGTTGGATAACCCTAAATGAAACCTATCTGAGCTACACACACACTCACAGTAGAATGGTTGAGTCTAGTTACTATATTGGGAAACTGGTAAGTCATCCTAGTATGAGTGTTTGCATTAGTAAGGGTCTTGATTACTATTGAGTACATTCTTGGATGATGTTTATATGTTTGGAACTTATGAGTTCTTCCCTATTTTGTTATGCTTGTATCGATAAGGTGAAAACACGTGGAATGGATGTATTTGTATATATATTCATCACACGTATATCTCTTGTCGATAAGATAGTAAATATGTATGTGCTTGACTGCACGATCGAATGTATACATATATATAAGATATATACATAAATGCATGTATACGTATGAATACATGAGCATAGAGGAATATATATGTACAATATTATTACCTTGCATATATATGGAAGCAAGGATATGTATATATCGCTAACATTGAATGCTTTTGTGTATATATATGTATGTGTGTGTGTATACGTATAAGCATTGGATGCTATGTATATTGTGTATACTATTTATGGCCAAGTTAATAGATGTCATGCATTCGATTATCAAATGATGCTTAGGAAAAGATAATATATATCATATATATATTTGTAAGTATATATACATAATATAATATATGGATATGTTATATTATATTTATAGTATATATATAATGCATGATTAAATTATTGTTTTATTTTAAAAACCACTATAATGCATATGCAAGGCACACCTTATAGGCATTATTAGCAAGTATATATGTTAACAAATATGTATAGGGGATGCATTATAAATGAAGGCGCAATCGTATAGAAGGGTATGATTATGCCTTGAGGGTGAAATGTATATATGAGCATAGGCTGATTATATGCAACATATACAAGCATTGTAAAGGTTGAATATAATGCATATTGGAATTGAGTAAAGATCGAATTAGATGTTATGTGTTACGCAAACCCAATAGTAGAATAGAGGTCAATTCACATAGTTAAGTGCCTTGGTCGATATATGTGAATATAGTGCTCATTTTAAACTGCAAAGCTAAGTATTCAACAGTCTTTATCTATCTTGATAAATGCACAGAGGAATCAACATCGAAACATGTTGTAAACAATGAATAAGTGACACTACTAAAGGGGGAGGCAAATTTGAGTTCAACTAAGAGTCTTTGTACTATACAACTGCCATAGTCAGCATATAGAATGGGAGACAGTCTTTAGAAGCAACACATGAGTTGTAAACAGGTCTAAAGCATTTAAATGATAAAAATTAGTGAACATGGATAGCGCGAAAGCAAAGCGCTTGGAGAGCAAAGCAAACATTGGACCAATTCAAACAAGAGCAAACACGTATGAAGTTATCATGCGACTATGTAAATAATAGAAAGGATGTGTGACTGCCTTAAATACCTTTTGAATCTTTCAAAACTCGTATTGTGAAGGTGGCACCAATTGTGAAAGATTGGAATCAAATAGAAGTCTATTTTGTTAGCAATTCAACTGTCACCATTTGATCATGTGCAAATTGAAATAGTCTTAATTTGCTATCAACCATAGAGGTCGACCTATAGCTTCTTATGTTGAGTACATTCTTTTTTTGTTTGCCACCTTTTAGCTGAGTTTAGTGAGTCGACTAGCTTGGATGTTGATGTCAATTTACATGCCTTTCTTGTAGGTTGTAAAGTCTCCATCTTGTTGTATAAATAGAGAGGTTTATGCTCTCTTTTGGGATGCATTCCTTTTGCATTCTACTTCATTCTACTTTTCATTTTCTAATCTGCAACATTTTGTTGTACTCTGAGCTTTGAGTATTTTGTGAGAGAATTTCATCATCTTGAGAAGTGTAATATCAACTTGTGAGAGAGAGCTTTATTGAGGCATTGCTTGTGAGGTCAAAGCAAAGCTAGTTGTTGATTTGGAAAGTTGTGCAACAAATAGTCAAATGGACAAGCGTATTTCAGGCATGAGGATAATCTTCCTTTATTTGTCTTTGTTTTTAAAAGATTGATTCTTGAATGTCTAATTGGTCTATTGAGATTACTTGCAACAGGGAAAGATAACATTTGCTTTGAAAGGTAAATAGAAGTTCTTTATGTTGTTTGTGAAGTGCTTGTAATTACTCCATATTAGGAGGCTTTTTTTGTCATAGGTATTGTCATACTAGATATGATTAAACAAGAATAGCTTAAGGGATATTCATAGTGTGAAACATATCAATGTCACAAAGTGACTTGATACTGTTGGCTTATGATGTTAGTTGTACATCAACAGTTTGGTAGAAATGATAGGATGAGTCATTACTAATTTGTACTCGCATGATCACTTGATCATACTTGAATTAATATCTTGGGTAGAGTGTTACCTATTAGGTTGGCATTTACATTTGACTACTCATTAAAACCTTGGAAATACCATATGATTGTCCAGCGTAGGTGAGAATTACCTAGTGAGTAGATCTATTGCTTGATTAGTGGCATTACACTCTTAAATACAAGGTTATAGTATTGACAAGAGTAAGGCTCTTTGTTCAAACCCTTTTAAGGATTTTACGCTCTTGAATGGAATCATCTGTTGGTACGACTACTTTGATTGAGTTCATTCATTGATAAGGTTATACTCTTAATGGGTATCACCTATTGTGTGATATTTTACTGAATGGAATCAGTTATTTAATCTATGATTATGATGAGGCTTATGTAGCTATACTCTAGATTATAAAGTTATACTTTGGACTATATCGTCTTTTGAAGAAAATAGCTTATTTATGTAAATATAAGCTCATATGTTATACCTAGGATAGGAATGTCTATTGAAGGGGTAACTAATGCTTAGGCATGATTGGTAGAGATGCCATTGTATTTTGGGAAAAGGGGAGTAGGTTATTTCTAGGGTTAAATATTACCAATTGGAGGAAATTACCTAGGCATAGTATAAGAATGGTCATAATCCAAACTAAGTTGTAGTAGTGTATGTGAATGTGAAGACTGTCACTCGAAGTACTGAGTGAGAATACTTTAGCCAAAGTAGTGAGTAGCCACTGTTTACATTGTCGTTTCACTGTATTCCTTATATGCATTCTAGTTCGGGAATTTTCATCCTTGTAGGTGTAGTTACCGTATGATTAGGTTCTAGTTTGTAGAACACAACACTAAGCTCAGATAGGCATTTGTTATGATTTTTACCAACCAATATCTTTGTCGAAGGGTAGGGTCATCTTGTCATGTGTAGAAGATGTGTGGGGGACTACATTTAAGTATGTGGTTGGCAGAAAAGTGCTTGAGTGATGCTTCTCCTCATCAGTCGGCAGTCGAGGTTTATGAATGTTTACGCCAGTATTGGGGACAATTGGAGTGTTTGCACCAATGAGCAAGGACATTCAGAATGTATGCACTGATGCGGCGACATCAAGACCAATTTGTATATCTATTTCTAGATGAAGCTCAGAAGAGCTATGTATATATCATGTACCCATTTATATGGAAGGATGAAATCTTGAATGATAAACTTGAGTTCAATCAATATGAAATCTATGTTTTGGGAAGATTTGTGAAATTACAATGGAATGCAATAGAAGTTTGGAATTAGTGTTATCTCAATTGTGCATGTAATTTACATTTTGGAAAGAAATTTTTTTATTGCTATGTCATGGCATCATAGAATATTCGCTTAGCGTGAATTTTTTGGAATTTTACTGAGTAGAACATTGGGGTTGTTTCAACTCAAGAGTCTACAAGATTGTTTGCTCATGTGGTACTCCTTACATAGGAGAAACGGGTTGTTCTTTCAACACAAGAATTAAAGAACACAATGCAAACATCAAACATGAACGAGTCCTCAAATCAACTCCTTTCAAACACTCTTCATCAACCAAACACCACATTTGTTTAGAAAACTTCCATGTCTTATACAAAGAAGATAATCTTTTCAAGGGGAAACTCAAGGAAGCCATAGAAATTAGCAATCACCCCACCAACCTCAATCCTGATGAGGGTTCATCTCTTAGTCTGTCATGGCATCCTCTATTATCCAATATTAGAAACCACCATCCCTGCCCCTCTTGATTCCTCTCTTTTCCTCGAAGCTTCCCCTCCCTCTTCTTCATGTTGTCCTTCTTTTGTCCCCCCTTTTTTCCTAGGCCTCTGGTCAATTTTCTAGGTTTTTCTTATTTTTCTTTTTGTTAATCTATCACCCTTTCGGTCTTCTTACCTTCTTTCCTTATCTTTTTGCTTCTCGGTTTTCTCAACTTAGATTAATAGGCAGGAATTACCTTTATTTTTGTATTTGTAATTGTATATTATTATTCTTTTTAACTCATTTGTTATTATTTAGGTTACTAATTCACTTCTTGAGTTTATTAGTTTTTTGTACATCTTATAATACCATAATTCTCATATTTCTAATATTTTGCTATATTTATATATAATATTTTATTTCTTTGTTTTTTTCTTTTTATCACTTTTTACAATTTATGTCTCACATGTTATTCCTCTTTTTCCAAATAATTAATCATTATTTATATTAATTTTTATTAAAATTTATATAATTAAATAGATAAATCATTAGATTTTATTCATTCTTATTAAAATTGCAATCCTTTTTTCTTTTTCATATTATATTTTTATATAAATTTATGTCATTTACTAATAATAATTCTAGATTTATAATATTATTAATCTTATTAATAATATTAGAAATTAATCAAGTGCATTTATAATATTTCTATATATTAAAATATTTCTAACATTTTTATACTCCATTTATCTTCTAATGCAATTGTTATGTTCTTGCTTTCATGTTTTCTATAAGAGTGAAAAAATCTCTTGATTTATGTTTAGATCTCTCAATTTGATTTTTTTTTTTTGCAATTATAAAATTGTTTTTTTCATGAAATAAAAGCATTTATAATCTAAATCTAAATCTACTTAAACAAATAAAACTTATAAATTTATTCTAATCCAAGAAAACATGAGAAAATATTATTATTCTTGGGCAACAATGGTTATATAAGTATTGGTTAAAATGTCTAATGAGACAAATTGCACAAAAGAGAAAATATTGCAAATTATTGATAATAATTGAGAATAATAATCCAATTCAAGGGAGGGAACTCCAAAAATATCAAAGAACACAAATTATAATATGATGATAATAAATTAGGGGTGATCCCACAATAGTGGTTTACAATTTTTAGCCAAATTGGACACTGAAATTATTTTTTTAAACTAAATCTTCACATTCGGGCACCTATAGCGGCTAAACCATGAAGAATTTGAAGATGATGAAAACTAGAGTCTCGTCACATTTTGTCTGTAGATTCTAAAAATATTTTTTTCAAATTTTTTGGAATTATATTGCACTTCTTTTTCCATCTCCCACGAAAATTGGTTTTTTTCAAAAAACATTTTTAAAAAGTGACGCACACCGTATAACGCATTATTTTTTTTACCATGAAGGATAAAATTCTAATTCTTTCAAATTTAGACTTGCAACTCTGATATCTAGTGCTTCCACTTGGTTAGACAGTTTGTTATGGAATATTTTTTCTTTAATCAAGTTTCAAAGTCAAACCAATTACAATTCAGACATAGCGCGACCGTATAACGCATAACTTTTTTGTATATATCGAAATTCAATTTTATTTTTTTTGTTGGATCAAGGACTTCAATATCTGGTGCACTCATATTTTAAAAATAAATAAATTGATAATCTGCTATTTTTTCACATGTGCAGAACAAAGACCTTCATTTTCGATGAAAAACCTATGTTTAATAAAACTAAAAAAACAAATACATAATAAAACCAAAACATATTAAAATTATATTTGTTGGATAGCTCATTCTAAGGAATACCTGATTCAAGTTGGGTTTGTGAAGATTCCTCCATTTTCATCCTCAACCCAAGCTCCGAAGTGCCAAAATTCAGGTTTTTTTGGTGTCTCAGGGAGGGGATGAGGAATAAAGGGGGTTCGAGCGAACCCCTAGGGGTTCGCTCGAACCAGGGTTCATTCGAACCCCCCTTCTATAAGGGGTTTTGATGGATTTTTTGGCGAGAAAGTATTAGGAGGGTTCGCCCGAACCTAGGTTCTAACGAACCCCTAATGGGTTCGGTCGAACCAATAAAATCATTTTTTTTTCCATGCATTCATTTTCTATGAGTTTTCCTTCCTCACCTCAATTGTAAACCACTATTGTGGCTTCACCCTTAACCACTAGCTCTTGTATATACCCTACTTATGTCTTGGTTGTCACTCATACTAACTTAGATAGCTAAATATAACACTTAGGACAACCTAAATACCTAATCAATAATAGAATAATGATAATATAACTTAATTAAGAGTTAAGATAGCTACAACTTGATTAGTAATAACCCTATACACATTATAGCATTAAGGGTGTAGCATTCCCCCTCTTCAAAGAAACATTATCCTTAATGTTGATCAATTATGGATGCTTTAGCATGAAATATTTATCTTCCCATGTGGCATCTTAAACCAATTTTTCTATTGAATAAAATAATAATTTATTTTCTAAGTCCTCAACTTCCTTGTGCATGTCTAGAGAATTAACTCTAGATCCAAGATTATTCTTCCTTCTTCATCTAGATTTGGCAATACTATTTGTGTAGGCATATATCAACCAATATCCTTCTTTAAATATGAATTTCATGAAAAACTATGTGTATCTTTGTTGTTGGAGGTAACTCAAGCTTGTAGGCTACACTACATATCTTTTACAAAATCTGGCATGGACTATAATATTTTGGTGACAAAATGTTATTCCAATTTTTTTAGTGAACTAACAGTTAAGAAAAAAATGTTACAACTAAGAAGATTTCAATCCCCAAAGAGAACCTTGTTAAAACCCCATTACCACCAGAAAAAGGCACCAATCTTGTACATCATAAAACCTACTCATGCTACCCAAAATAGCCAAACTAGCTTACAAACCCAGAATAGACTATGAATAATATTAATTGTACTACCTAGAATATTTATTGACCTTGAAGATAATTCTAAACAAAATAATATTGTGACAAAGGTCATTGAAACATACCCAAACCTATTTACAAACTATTATGATTGAGAAATAGCAAAATAAACAAAATATCTAATAAACATGGCCAAAGTAAGTGACCAAACCAAGATAAAAACCCATAGATTGTCAATTGCCTAGGTGAGGTAAAAAAATTACATAATGAACCATAAGATCCATCTTATTTCTTCACGAAGGTTGTTCTCCTAATAAGCAAGTTGATTGTATTTTTTTCTTTCCCATTATTAAATAGCTCTTGAAGCATGCAAGGATTTATTTAGTCTCTAAGAGTTTTAATATGTCAAGCTTTGAATGGTATGTAAATGATTTGGATTCCATGAATAATAATTTTTAAATGGTCACCACCTCTTTGACCAATGATACAAAATTGTTATTCTATACTCCTCACCATTCCAATAATGGCAATCCCTCTAAATTTATAACCAAATATAGGGAGAGTTGAAATCCTATCCACCTTAGTATTATTTATAACTTCATCTAGGTTTGATTAGAACTTGGACAAGTAATGGAAAAAATTTCAAGAGCCCTCACAAGATCCTTATCGCAAGAGAGAATAAGATTTTTTATAAATATTGAAGTAATATTTGATTTTATCCTATATCATTTAGCTCATTCCACATAGCTTTTGCTAGAAGCTCTACAATAGCTTCCCACACCTCTTCTTATTATAAGAAGTTCACACCTTATTCATATTAGTTGGTGTGATCTCACCTAGAAATGAAATTTGATGGGATATGGCCTTTAAATATATTTATAGCTCCATAGAAATCAACAGAAAAAATAATCTCAACTTAAATGGAGTGAATAGTTCATGCCTTGAAATAGTAACCATGCCTCTGGTGACATGATCTAAGTGCTCACATTCCTAAGAATAACTATCATGGTTCATAGTTGATTCATGTGACCTTAATTAAAGAGGATGAGACATTCATTGATTGTTATTCTTTCTAAGTCTAACCGCCTTGATATATCATCCACTCTTGTCTCTTCTAAATATTGGTCTATTCCTTGGTTTGAAATAAAGTCAACCAAGTCTTATTCACCTCCCTAAAATAATGGTAGATCATGTACATAAGAATAATATCTATAATGGAAAAGGCCTCCCTTAAGATATTCATTATCCTCCAAATATTTAAATTTTTATTTCTCAAACACTATAGAATAACCATATAACCACCCTCAATTATGATACTTGTAAGTTACATGACTTCACTAAATGCAAACCCAATATCAAGGCCTCCACTTTAGTCTCATTATTATTTCTTAGGCATAGTTTCTTCATAGTTTCTCTAACCATCTTTCTTGAGGAATCACAAATTATAAATCTAGCACCAAATTAGCCTAGATTACCACCTGAGGCTCCATGAAAAATTAGTTTCCTTGAGCCACACAAAGGATGAATCCACTTTATTTGTTATTGATCAATAGAAGAGAGAAAAGTGGGGCACGTATGAATGGGGACAAATTGTTATTCTTTGTTTGTTTCTTTTGGGACATTTACTTATAAGGTTAAAATTCTCAAGAAAACATAGTAACCAACTAAAAAAATTATTTCTCTACAATGTTGGTCAACCTATTGTTTAATTATATTTTTTTCTATGATCAAATTCTTCTTGAATCTTCAAAGTACTTATTAGTGATGATTTTTTTTGGTCTTCCACAAATTGGACTCTTGGTGTCACCTTCAATCATGATGTGATAGATTGGAGATGGTATCCATATAATTTCACAAATAGGGACATTTTTTAATAAGTATGGAAGGAAATGTTAGACCACCATTCTACTAGTGGTAGCCAATCTACCATTGAAACTACTTATTTGAAATGAAACAATGTAAATACCCTTCTAAGAACTTACAAATGATCTCCATTTTTCCATCTTATTGATGATGGAAAATGAATATTTTTTAGCTAATTGAGTACCCAAATAAGAGAATAAATTATTCAAAAATTTACTAGTAAAGATAGGATCATGATCATTGATGATAACCATTGGGATACCATGTAACTTTTGTATATTCTTCATAAATTATTTTATCATTGTACCTGATATAAAATGATGGGATAATGAATAAAATAGGCATATTTGGTGAGGTGATCTACCAATACCATGATGGAAATACTACATTTAAATCTTGGAACGCCTATGATGAAATCCATGGAGACCTCTTCCTACCGCTGGCTAGGAATAACCAAGGATTACAAAAGACCAAGTGTCTTAACTATCTCCCTTTTATTTCTTTGACATAACATATATTTTGCAAAAAAAATTGAACATAACCTTTAATCCCTTCCCAACACAAATCCTACTTGGTTCTATGATATTTCTTCAAAAATCCTAAATGATCCCCAATTGGGAAACCATGAATCTATTAAAAAATCTTGTGTTTGAGAGCAAATTCTTGTATAGGTAAAATATCTATTTATACCACAAAGAGTCTCCCTTACAAAAACTTTACTTAAACTATTGGAATAATTTTGTAATTATTGAGTGAGATTACTTGTAACAATATCATTTTTCCACTTTGCTTTGGCTTCTTCAACCTAATTTGCTTGCAAAATTGAAATTATGCATAATAATACCTCACCCTTTACATCCTTCCTAGATAGTGCATTAACTTATAGAAAATGTCAAGTCATAACCCAACATCTTAGTGATCTATTTTTTTCTTTTCAAAATATAACCATTACTCCAAAAAATATTCTAGGCTATCATGATATGTCGTAACTTTGAAGAGTCTACCTATTAGATACAATCTTCACTATTTTACCACATGAAGAATAGCTAGTCTTTACTTCTAATAAATGGGTTTGATTTTATTTTTACCCTTCAATTAATGACTTCAAAATCAATGTGCCTACCTTCTTGCATGAGGACTAATCCAATACCATTTATTGAAGTATAATACTCCAAAAATTAAATTACACATTTTTCAATGTGGGCCTAAGAAGAGAATTATAATTAGATAAACTTAAATTGGAGAGTATTTTAATACATACTAATGAAGTGAGGGAGGACCATAAAGATGATTGTTTGGTTCATTATTTTCAATGCAATATTTGATAACTCTTTCATCCTCCTTACATGTGTACTACTGAGCACACACAAGACCATTACATAGTTAAAATTATATAATTTACTTAGAATGGTTAGTGATTATGATCAATCCATTTGTAACCTCACAAAATCATATTTTCCAACATGAAATGTGAGAACTCAGATTAAAATATAGTGAATATAAAAGCCTTAAAAGTATCATTAGAATTACACCATTATGCCTACCATAGACCAACTATAAAGCTCTCTTGACACAAAGTATTGTCAAAGAATTAGAGTTCAACATCCTAGCATGTGTCATGGTCAAAGTATCAAGGATACAAGAAGTTTGATGCCCCAAATTAAAGGTTGGGGAAATCCATTAAGTGAGTCTATTTTTTCTAATCATGTCTAAATTACACTATACTAAAAGAAAACCAAACTCCAAACCTAAATATAAAAGAGAAATATAAGGATTTAGGGTTTAGGGATGAAGAGAAGCTCATAATAGGTATGAAAATAAGGGTATTTCCCAAACTCGTGATTTTTCAAATAATATAGCATAGAAAATTTAAGGATCAAACTTCAAGGATATCGTGAAAAAAGTGCCTATAATAAACAAATACCCAAATTTGTGTTCCTAATAAAGATATAATGTAAATTAGTTAGCGATTAAACTTTATGGATACCACAATGAGTACCTAAACACAAGGATGAACAAATCCCTAAAGCTTAAAAAAAATATAATGAATTTCAAGCATGGGAGTTAGGCTTTGAGGACTAGAAGTAGACCCTAATAGGTGCCCCAACAAGATTATTCCCAAAATCTTGATCCTGATGAATTATATAACATGAAATAGTTGGGGACTTTTGGGATACAACAAAATTGATACTCAAACAAGAACACCAATAAAATTATGATCTTGATAAATAACAACTGGTATAAAACTAGTAGGGATCAAAATTCAAGAAAACCAATAAACAAGTACCAAAGTAAGTATCCACCTAAAAGCACAATCCTAATAGATAACTTACTATAAAATGGTCAGGAATCAAACTTCAAGGAAATCAATAAACTAGTACTTGAATATGAGGAAGGTTGAAACCCCAAATCTGAAACGATAAAATAATCTTAAGTGCAGGAAGCAAAACTTAGGGATCAAAATTAACTCCAAACAAGTACCCTAACAAGAAAATATTTGAAGTCGTGATATTGATAAATGATAAATCCTAGAATAGTCAAGGATAAAAATTTGGGAATACTACAAAATAAGTACACAAATAGGAAGATGACCAAAACTATGACTCTTAAATAACCAAGGATGGGAGACATACTTCAAAATAAACACTAAACATGTACCCAAATAGGAGGATGGTTGAAATCCAAAATCTAAAAAAGTTAGAATACATCTCTAAGTACATGAGTCAAGCTTCGAGGGTCCAAAGCAACTCATCCCAAAATAGGATGGTCAAGACCAAGCCCACAAGTTTGATGCCTAGCATTGGGGCTTACGAGGGAACAACATCATGAGGTAAAAATACACTCCAAACCTCCAATAAACACATTTTTTGAAGGGGAAAGGACCCATACAACTAGGGCATGATATAAAACAAGAAAATTAACCAAAAACCAAAAAAAATGGAGGAAAACCACAAGAAAGTAAAAGTGTGTCCTAATACATAAAACACAAAAAATAAGAAAACAAGAAGCAAATAAAACCAAAACAAAGAAAACAAGACTAGGTTTTCCATTATTAGTCCAAGGAGGAGATCCTACTTGGTAAACAACATTTAGATGCTTGATAGCCAAGATGTACACTTGAGCCAACAAGAAAACTAGTTGTGTGAAAACATAAATTCAAAAGGAAATGCACGAAAAGAATGAGTCCATTGACAATAAAAGGAAAAATGATACACATGTAAATATACCACTAATTTAGAGTCAAAAGGTAGGTCGAGGGTGACATCACATCCTATGCATTGATGATTTTGTACATTTCTTTATAGTCATGCTAAGATGACCAACTTTCAAAGTTCAAATGAGGGTGATGCATAAAAACCCCAATAACTCTAATCTACACAAGGGGTCAGAGTTTCCTTTATGGTCATGTTGGGATGACCAACTCTGAAAGTTTGACAAAAGAAAAAATCCTTGAAATAAACATAAGGTAAAAAGAACAAAGGTAAAATAAAATAAAATACATGAAAAGAAACAAAATAAATATATAAAAAAATAAACAAAATAAGGGGGTCCTTATTTTGCTAAGGAAAAATGGGGTGTGTGTGTGCAAAGCACAAAAATACCATGTTATATTAAGAATTAAATTAAAACTATTTAAGACCTCAGTGCAAAGAACAAATAAAACTATTCTAGCAAATGATACTAAAATTGAAATAGCATGTAATAGAGTTAGTTCCCACAAAGAGATATACAAACACTCAAGAAGCAAAATAGCATTATGAGAACGCACATTAGCATGAATAAATAACAAGCTAGAGAAGTGGATGCATATGTAAGAAAGAGGGGAGGAAAAACTAACCAATACAAAATGTAACTCCAACTACTAAATTATACCCATGGAAGATGCCATCTACCCTTATTATGACCCATTCACTATAACCAAGCAAGCTAAACTAAATGTGTAGGAAAATACATAATATCTGGAACTAAGAAAAATAAGAAAACATACTATAACACTTTAACATTCAATCAATTTGAAATTTTTAAATAATAAATCTCACTCATGCCCCATTTTTTATTTGACTTTTTTTCCTTGTGTGTAGGATGTTCATTTTCCTAATCACTTTTGAGGTGCACTTATCAAGAGTGTTATTTCTACTACCTTAGGACTCCTCTATAACATCATCTATGGTATTGTCATATACCTCATTATAATCTCCCTTTGAGGTATTCCCTAGTTTATCAATAGATGGTGTAAATACTAATGTTTTAGGTCAATATGCTAGACCACACACATTGCCAAATATATGATATTATATTTTTATATTTTGATGAGCACCCTTTTCTACTTTTGGAACCTAGCAACTACTCATCTCTCACAAATTGGATATTGTATAAAATTTCATTGTGTTTAAGGTCACTATTAAAGACTTAATAGTTTTAACATCATCTCTAACATGAAACTAAAAAAAAATTAACAAAAGAAACCATGGATCCCTGAAGCTTAGATGTAACACTACTCAATATCATTTGTAACAATGAAACTAAACAACAAATAAATAGGAGGAATATTGTATTCATAGAATAATAAAGAAGTTATGACTTGCCTCTTATTGACTTGTTAGTACCCATAGTCTATTGTCTATGCCTCACTAAAAATAGAAATCCATGTAGGAAGCAAGGACTAGGCATAGAAGAAATTAAAGAAAGGAGTATAAAACATAATTATTCAAAAGACATAAAGATTCAAGAATCAACTCAATCCAAATGAAGAGTAGAACAAAATGTGTAAAATAATAATTGAGAGTTTTAGTTGTTTTTATATGAACTCAAATTTGGCAAAAACCACCACATTGTAAAATAGTGGAGGAAATATGTGGTGAACGTCATCTAATTATAAAATAGTAGATGTAAATGTTGGGTGATTATAACCTTGATTCAAAGCATGAGTTATGATTTCAAGGTGATTATGGCCCCAACATAAGGTGGAGTTATAATGCTAAAGACGAAATTGATTCTCATACAAGACAAAATTTTAAGTTTATCAATAAATATGTAGGTTAATTAAAACATTGCTCCTAAATTCCATATAATTCCCTAATGAAAATGCATAGTTTATCGTTGTGAAAATATTTTAATATAAATACTTTATAAATATTAGGGCAATGATTTAGCACACATTGAACTAAATTATCTTAAATTCATGGTGATTTGGGTCCCTATCATTTCATTTTATTCAACAAAATTGCATGGGTTGGTTTGAATTGTTTGCCAATGAGAAAAGTTTCACCATTAAAAAAGTTGTTGCCTATCACTAGGGGAGAGGACCCAGTAGTTGAGCATCCTAACTTCGCGCTTCTCAAAATCTTACGTGGAAATTTCAAAAAATTCCCAATTTTTTAAAGCAGCTTGCTTGGCAACACCCCTACTTATAACTAAGGTTTCAGGGTCACATCATCAAATATGATGCCACATCAACCTGCTTTTTGTTGAGGTTTCCAAAAAGGTCCCAAAAAAAAGTGAGACCGATACTTGTGCACTAAATCATGTTTTATTGGTGCGCCAATGTGGCATCACATGATTTGTTGCTTTTTAGATCTAAGGAATACATATTATTCAATTATTGGTAGTTATCATCAACACTAACAACTTTAAAGTCACAACTATTGGTTCAATATTGTTAAAAATATTGGGCATTAAATCAATAAATGCTATAACAACTATTGAAACATGCTCAACTATTGGATCCTTTCCCCTACCGCCTAATTAATAAGCATGAGAACTTGGATGATCACTATCATACAATTGTTTATCATAATAATGTTTAACCTATTTGTGGTCACAATAGTGGCTAATAGACTTCTTAACAAACTTATTATCATTAACATGTTCTTGATTCAAACATTACTTAAACTTCTATACAAATACTAATACATTCAATTCTTTATGAAATTGATTTTTTTTTTTTTTATTTTTAACTCAATTTAATATATTGACTTTATGGTGTGCTTTCATACTACCGCATATGCTAATTTTGTGATATGCTCTAATACCATTTTTTTTATTAGTTATAATATCATTTTAAAATAATATTTGCTGATTTCATTATGAAAAAATAAATAAAAACTAAAACCCTTTCAAACTAACTTAAAGTTGAGACGGTTTTATTATGATTAGAATGATGGAAAATATTGAGGATTTTAAGAATATACTTCACTTTTTAAGGTACAAAAAAAAAGTGTAGAAAATAAAATAGGAGGATTTCTTGAGGCACGAAACAATTGTTGAGGAATATAATTATTGCGAGGAAACAACGTTGGCCATGGAAAAAGGAGAATGAGCCATGGAAAAAGGAGAGTATCGAGAACGTGAAGTAAAATTTAATTTCTCAAGAGATTTTGCTTCCTTTATTATAGGCAGATTGAATGTCATGGATGGGACGTCCACAAAGATTTTAAGTCCAAATTCAATACAGGGTTCTATGCATTATGTTCAAGTATTTTTTTAAAGCTATAAATCTTCTTATGGAATTAACTTGTAAGGATTTTACATATGAAGTTACAACATTTGAGAAATACCTGTAAATCTATAGTTATAAGAATTGTGAATGTAAATCATTTTATTTTGTTGGTGGCACGGCGTTATTTATAAATTCTTATGGTGTTAGATAGATAGTCATTAGGAGAATAATTCAAAAAAATATTTGGAAAGGAAATAAACAATCTCTACACTTAGTTTAGACTAATCTAATAGAATCCATACATATAAGTACATATTAATTTACACTAAATAATAAATAGTTGGAGTATGATCATCTGACAATTGTACTCTCTTATAATGGAATAAGGAGGACAATGATACTTAGCTCTATGATCAAATAAGTGTAATAATCAATCAAGATTTTGATTTTTCTAATATTATAACTTGAAAAGTGTGACCTCTTTATCTAGTGAATGTATCAGATTTTATGTTTGCTGTGTACCCTTTGAAAGGATAGAGTTGTAGATTAGTACACAATTATAATTGTGAACTAGTCATGATCTACAAAGTTATCCTATTATTTAGACATATGTATATTCTTTTTCTCTCTTGATTAACACTACTCTATTCTATCCATTATCTGTTATGCCCCTACCCCTATAGTGTCTATAGTGTTATGAGTAGTCGGCTTGTGGCTACCTTAACTCTTAATTAAGTCATATTATCGTTATTATATTGTTATTTAGTTATTTAGGTTGGCCTAATTCTTATATAGGGTTATCAAGGTCAGGCTGAGTGATATCCTAGGCATAAGTATGGTATATATTGGAGAAATAGGTAGGGTATTATCATCATGTTGAGTATTATGTTCTTGGTGAAGAATATTGGAGGTATCTCCCTCAAAGTGGATTAGGAGGTTGCCCCCTAGCAGTAGACCGTAATAGGTGCCCCAACAAGATTATTCCCAAAATCATGATCCTAATGAATTATATAACATGGAATAGTTGGGGACTTTGGGGATACAACAAAATTTATACTCAAGCAAGAACACCCATAAAATTATGATCTTGATAAATAACAACTGGTATAAAACTATTAGGGATCAAAATTCAAGAAAACCAATAGACAAGTACCAAAGTAAGTATCCACCTAAAATCACAATCCTAATTGATAACTTACCATAAAATCGTCAGGAATCAAACTTCAAGGAAACCAATAAACTAGTACTTGAATATGAGGAAGGTTGAAACCCCAAATCTGAAAAGATAAAATAATCTGAAGTGTAAGAAGCAAAACTTAGGGATCAAAATTAACTCCAAACCAGTACGCTAACAAGAAAACATTTGAAGTCATGATATTGATGAATGATAAATCCTAGAATAGTCAAGGATTAAAATTTGGGAATACTACAAAATAAGTACACAAATAGGAGGATGACCAAAACTATGACTTAAATAGCCAAGGATGAGAGACATACTTCAAAATAAACACTAAACATGTACCCAAATAGGAGGATGGTTGAAATCCAAAATCTAAAAAAGTTAGAATAAATCTCTAAGTATAGGAGTCAAGCTTCAAGGGTCCAAAGCAACTCATCCCAAAATAAGATGGTCAAGACCAAGCCCACAATTTTGATGCCTAGGATTGGGGCTTATGAGGAAATGACATTATGAGGTAAAAATACACTCCAAACCTCCAATAAACACATTTTTTAAGGGGAAAAGACCCATACAACTAGGGCATAATAAAAAACTAGAAATTAACCAAAAACCAAAAATAAAAGAAAATGGAGGAAAGCCACAAGAAAATAAAAGTGTGCCCTAATACATAAAATACAAAACATAAGAAAACAAGAAGCAAATATAACCAAAATAAAGGAAACAAGACTAGGTTTTCTATTAATAGTCCAAGGAGGAGAGCCTACTTGGTAAACATCATTTAGATACTTGATGGCCAAGATGTACACTTGAACCAACAAGAAAACTAGTTGTGAAAGCTCATGAAAACACAAATTTAAAAGTAAATGCATGAAAAGAATGAGTCCAATGACAATAAAAGGAAAAATGATACACATGCAAATATACCACTATGTAGAGTCAAAAGGCACGTCGAGGGTGACATTACATCCTATGCATTGAGGATTTCATAGATTCCTTTATAGTCATGCCAAGATGGCCAACTTTCAAAGTTTGATGAGGTTGATGCATAAAAACCCCAAGGACTCTAATCTACACAAGGGGTTAGAGTTTCCTTTATGGTCATGTTGGGATGACCAACTCTGAAAATTTGACAAAAGAAAAATTCCTTGAAATAAACATAAGGTAAAAAGAACAAAGGTAAAATAAAATAAAATAAGTGAAAAGCAAGAAAATAAATATATGAAAAAAGAAACAAAATAAGGGAGTCCTTTTTTTGCTAAGGAAAAATTGGGGGGGGGGTGTGCAAAGCACAAAAATACCATGTTATAAGAATTAAATTAAAACTATTCAAAACCTCAGTGCAAAGAATAAATAAAACTATTCTAGCAAATGATACTAAAATTGAAATAGCATGTAATAGAGTTAGTTCCCACAAAGAGATACACAAACACTCGAGAAGAAAAATAGCATTATAAGTACTCACATTAGCATGAATAAATAACAAGCTAGAGAAGGGGATACATATGTAAGAAAGAGGGAAGGAAAAGGTAACTCCAACTACTGAATTATACCCATGGAAGATGTCATCTACCCTTATTATGACCCATTCACTATAACCAAGCAAGCTAAACTAAATGTGTAGGAAAACACATAATATATGGAACTAAGAAAAATAAGAAAACATACTATAACACTTTAACATTCAATCAATTTGGAAATTTCAAATAATAAATCTCACTCATGCCCCATTTTTTATTTGGCATTTTTCCCTTGTGTGTAGGATGTTCATTTTCCTAATCACTTTTGAGGTGCGCTTATCAAGAGTGTTATTTCTACTACCTTGGGACTCCTCTATAACATCATCTATGGCATTGTCATATACCTCATTATAATCTTCCTTTGAGTTATTCCCTTGTTTATCAATAGATGGTGCAAATCCTAATGTTTTAGGTCAATATGCTAGACCACACACATTTCCAAATATATGATATTATGTTTCTATATTTTAATAAGCACCATTTTCCACTTTTGGGAACCGAGCAACTACTCAACATCTCTCACAAATTGGGTATTGTATAAAATTATTGACTTTTTAGTACCCATAGTTTGTCATCTATGCCTCACTAAAAATAGAAATCCATGTAGAAAGCAAGGACTAGGCATAGAAGAAATTAAAGAAAGGAGTCTAAAACATAATTATTCAAAAGAAATAAAGATTCAAGAATCAACTCAATCCAAATCAAGAGTAGAACAAAATGTGTAAAATAATAATTGAGTGTTTTAGTTGGATTTATAAGAACTCAAATTTGGCAAAAACCACCACATTGTAAAATAGTGGAGCAAATATGTGGTGAACCTCGTCTAATTATAAAATAGTTGATGTAAATGTTGGGTGATTAGAACCTTGATTCAAAGCATGAGTGATGATTTCAAGGTGATTATGGCCCCAACATAAGGTGGAGTTATAATGCTAATGATGAAATTGATTCTCATAAAAGGCAAAATTTTAAGTTTATCGGTAAATATGAAGGTTAATTAAAACATTGCTCCTAAATTCCATATAATTCCCTAATGAAAATGCATAGTTTATCATTGTGAAAATATTTTAATATAAATACTTCATAAATATTAGGGCAAAGATTTAGCACACATTGAACTAAATTATCTTAAATTCATGGTGATTTGTGTCTCCTATCATTTCATTCTATTCAACAAAATTGCATGGGTTGGTTTGATTGTTTGCCAATGAGCGAAGTTTCACCATTAAAAAAGTTGTTGTCAATCACTACCACCTAATTAATAAACATGACAACTTGGATGATCACTATCATACAATTGTTTATCATAATAATGTTTAACCTATTTCTGATCATAACAGTGGCTAATAAACTTCTTAACGAACTTATTATCATTAACATGCTCTTGATTCGAACATTACTTAAACTTCTATACAAATACTAATACATTCAATTCTTTATGAATTTGATTTTTTATTTTTTTAAGAGTGCTTTCGTATGCTAATTTTGTGATATGCTCTGATACCATTTTTTTTTATTAGTTATAATATTTATGAAAAAATAAATAAAAACTAAAACCCTTTCAAACTAACCTAAAGTTGATACGGTTTTATTACGATTCGAATGATGGAAAATATTGAGGATTTTAAGAATATGCTTCACTTTTTAAGTTAGAAAATAAAATAGGAGGATTTCTTGAGGCACGAAACAATTGTTGAGGAATATAATTATTGCGAGGAAACAACGTTTGAATGGCCATGGAAAAAGGAGACTGTCGAGAATGTGAAGTAATTTCTTTTCTCAAGAGATTTTCCTTTATTATAGGCAGATTTAGTGTAATGGATGGGACGTTCACAAAGGATTTTAAGTCTAAATTCAATAAAGGGTTTTATGCATTATGTTCAAGTATTTTTTTTCAAGCTATTATTCTTCACTAAGGATTTTACATATGAAGTTACAACATTTGACAAATACTTAGTAAATTTATAGTTATAGGAATTGGGAATGTAAATCATTTTATTTTGTTGGTCGTGCAGAGTTATTTACAAATTTTTATGACATTAGATAGAGGAAAAAATTAAAGATAGTCTAGGAGAATAAATCTCAAAAATATTTGGAAGGGAAATAAACAATCTCTACGTTTAGTCTAGACTAATCTAATAGAATCCATACATATAAGTACATATTAATCTACACTAAATAATAAATAGTTGGAATATGTTCATTTGACAATTGTATGAGCTCTATAATGGAATAAAGAGGACAATGATACTTAGCTCTATGATCAAATAGTTGCAATAATCAATCAAGATTTTGATTATTCTAATATTCTAACATGAAAAGTGAGACCTCTTTGTCTAGTGAATGTATCAAATTCTATGTTTGCTTTGTACCCTTTGAAAGGATAGAGTTGTAGATTAGTACATAATCATAATTGGAACTAGTCTTGATCTACAAACTTATACTAGTATTTAGAAATATGTATATTATTTTTCTCTCTTGATTAACACTACTATATTCTATCCATTCTATGTTATGCCCCTACCCCTATAGTGTGTATAGTGTTATGAGTAGTAGGCTTGTGGCTATCTTAACTCTTAATTAAGTCATATTATCATTATTATATTGTTATTTAGTTATTTAGGTTGGCCTAGTGCTTATATAGGGTTATCTCTAGGTCAACTTGGGTGATATCCTAGGCATAAGTATGGTATATATAGGAGGTATAGGTAGGTTATTATCATCATGTTGAGTATTATGTTCTTGGTGAAGCATATTGGAGGTATCCCCCTCAAAGTGGCATATTATTATTAAGTTTTTGCAACATATTCCTATTATATTAGTCTATTATGCAAGTTATTTCATAACATTCTCTCAACTAGGGGACAAATAATTCTAAAAAATAACTTTGATAAGTTGTCATACAATCAAGTCATGAGGACCATCTTCTTAGATTATCCCTTGAGAGTAGACATAGGATAAAAAACATCAAACAAATGCATATGATACATACTAGTTACTCTTTTTAGTGCACCAAATCCAAGTGTTTCATTATTGATTGACCTTTCAATGCTTTAGGATTATCAAATGATTACTTTCTTGGATGATTAGATTGAATGCAATAAATGTCTTTAAATACTAGCACATGAAATAAAATCACAAAAAATGTGTTTAGTTGGCTTTAGGTGAGAAAGGGAAATGAGGCCCATTGACTAATTTTGAATGTTTAAATTTAATATTAGCGTAATTCAACAAGTGCACAATTGCAAGGACATCATCATGATTGAAAACATGTCTTGGGTCAAACAAGTGGCTAGATCAAAGTGCATAGTGGATAAATGGATACAAGCATTGGTAAGGATGTGATAATTAGACAAACATGTTAAATGTATAGAGATATGTTCACATAGGGATAATAAAGATATACGCATAGATGTGTGTCGATAAAAGTGGGTAATGGCTAAGTAAATGAGCTTGAATTTGCACAAGTGTGTGTTATTTGTCACCATTTACATGCATTAGGGTGAGCACAAGATCATAATGGGCCAAAAAACACCCTTAAGTGGCAATAAAAATACCAATAAAATATAATCAAGTAACTTTACATAAAAAATTGAATGACTTACCTACAAAATCTAGGGCAAAGAAAGTAGTATTAGAACTAGATCCCATTCAAGGGTTATTAGATAAAAGGAACCAATATAAAAATAATAAGGTTTTGATTAGTTAATTTGGGTGTTCTTATATATATTATATTTTTATTAGATTGCAAGAATCAGGTAGTCCCCCTATAAACCGTAGTGTGCATGGTAAAAACAAATTTACGTGATCGGTGATGTTGGAATGACACACTCTCTAATACCACAAGGATGGGGGGGAGATTGGATCTCATGACCTCTTGCTTGCAAAAAGATTATTTAACCAATCAAGTCAGGGCCCCCACCTCGTATATATATATAGTTCCCCCTCCTTTGAAGTTAAATTGAATTTTGTAGTGTTGCAAAAGGGAACTCAAGGTTGGAAAGAGCAAGGTATATCCTCAGTGACAAGCATAAAGAATATAAATGGTGAGGGAAAAGGATATTGGTGTCAATTCAAATAATGAGGTGGGATGTGAGGCTCTTTTTCTAGGGTTAAAAGTGGTATTAGCAAGTGGATATAGTTAGATTGAAGGGTAAGTAAATTCTAATATTGTGATTCAAGTGGTTAAAAAACTTATTCTCCAAGGTAGAAGATGAGAGCATACCTTGGTGAAACTTTATCCCTACTTTCTAAATTCATACAAATTTCCTTTGCTCATATATAGATTGCAAAATATGGTAGACAAACTCTTAGTGAATTACAAGGCCTCTCTCTAGCTTTGTGTCTCCTTTCAAAGTAAATATATTCATGATTAGGGGAAGTTGTATGACTTCCTTAAACCGGATCATCATTCATAGGTTCTCATTAATGAGATAATTAGTGGTATTAATACCTATCAAGTGTTGGATTGTGTAAATGTTAATAATGCCCTAGCTTTTTATCATAATTTCATATACAATATGATAGTTGAAAACGAGTTCCTTTCCGGCCCCCTGACCAACATTCACTACTCTGTCGATGACCCTAGCACCCGCCGCAAACCTTGGTCACTTGGAGATCCGACGGCTCTGCCAATCCTGAGCAGTGCCACTAGAACCGACGACCACGCCACCCATTCCGCCGCCGACAAGCTGCTCTACCGCCACCATATCTAGTGGTGAGTTTTTTTAAAACTATCAGCCTACCCCATGGTCATATCAACGATGGGGGCCCAACTTTTTTTTCCCTAGGGTGCTTAATTATTGCACTTAATTAGCCTGTTCAGTTCCATTCAGCAATTTTTCTTCCGAGGGCCATATCTTTGTGCCATGGTATCAAAAATTTGCAAACGAGATACCAACGGAAAGGGAATTTCAAGTACTTTCCAGTGGTGACATTAGTTCTATGAAATTTTTCTTGCAAAAAAATATATAGTCAATTGAAGTCAAAACCCTAATGAGGTTCATATCTTCGCAACCGTTCATTGGATTTCAATGATTCCAATGGCATCAGGAAGTATTTTCAGAGCTTTTTTCATCAGTCTAGACCCCTTGATCAGTTTCAGATCCAAGTATTCTTGCATTGATTTTTTTTAGTTTGGTGCATTTGTTCAACAACTTGGATATCCTAAAGCTTGGGAAAATATTTTTTGATCCAAGTAGCATCACTTTAGTTGTACATCATCCTTGGAAGATTTTATTTTCTATTGAAGGTCATTTGTCTTTGTATTTTTGGAGAAAGTTCATTATGGGGCTTGCATATACTCCTTCTTTGGTTATGTTGCACAAGGGAAACTATCAACAATGGCAGGATGGGATCAACCACCATCTCCAATCACTTGATTTGTTGCCTCATCTATATGGTATATTTCCCCATTCAAGTAAAGGTATTCATGAATTTGCTTGGAGTTTCAGCAAATAGATTGTCTTGGAGATCATTGAAATACAAGTTGATTGTGATGTTTTGAGTACTATTGATCATTGTGATTGTCCTCACATCCTTTGTACTAAGATTTGGGAGATATATGGAGATTTAGACACTCCACACTTCCTCGATGGTCAAGATTCAGAATATCATTCTTCAGATCAGGTACCCCCTGATGATATTGTTGTGCAGGAGGTTGATTGCCTTAAATCTTCTGAAGAGGTTAACAAGGTTCCCTCGAGTGCTTCCTCTCCATCAGAGACAGTTGGTATCCCTTCACATTCAGTGATTCCTTGTTCAGATTCATTGATTGAGGCTTCCACTATCATCATTCATTAGGACACCTTCAGTTTTCCAGACTTGATATCACAGGATGGCTTTGTTTCAGGTATCACTGACTTGGCTACTTCTACAGGTTTGGAGGACATTCTTGAGGGGGTATCACTCCTTTATTCATATCCTCCTTTGGAGAGTTTTCTTGAGTCTCCTCATCCCTTTGTCTCAACCTTGATTGGGAATCCAGAGAATATCTTGGAGGCACTTGGTTTCTCTTCAGAGATTTCATCTTTGAAACTTCTTCCCTGTCATTCCATTCAAGATTTGAGGTTTCTTCAGGATCCACCATTGGATTTTTTTCTTCCTAGCGGGAGACTTGTGGTTTGGACACATTTGTTGCTTTAGACTTATTTCGGTGGTTTTGAAGACACTTCATTCAAGGGGGGCTATCAAGTCTCCATCACATTCATCATATTCATTCCATCTTAGTCTTTGGATATTGTTCAGCATCAGTTTCTGCATCGTCCTGGTTTGTCACCCTCTTCATTGATTGTAGCATCTTCATCATCAGGAAAGGAGACACATGAGCAGGGTTCAAAGACATCATCATCCATATTCATCCTCCCTTCCTTCAATTCCTATCTGGAATGGGAAGCATCACTCCACTTGCACTTGGTTTTGTTTCTTCCAAAAGGGAGACAAGTTGTTTGTCGACATTGGATCATGTTCTATCTTTAGACACTTACCATCTTTGCAAGTGTTCACATCTTCTGGGGGGGATATATTGTCTCTCTCTTTCCTCCCTATGGGGGGGCTATTGTATTGTATCCATGTGATGGATGGTGTACTTGGGGGGTATTTGGGAGTCCTCCATCCTTCCCATCTTATCTCACATTTTTTCATTTCATCTCCTTTTTGGAGAGGGATTTTGTTCCCACTGGATTTTCCCCTTTTCTCTGGTTGTGGGAAATTTTCAACATCTTCTTGTACATGGGTACCTAACATGGCCTCATAGCCGAGACCCATCATCATCATCATCATCATCGATCATCGATCATCATCTTTGCATAATCATTGCATTTTCCTCCCTAAGTTGAACTTATGGGGGGTGTTAGTGTAATTAATTAATTATTACACTAGCATAAGTTAACTTAGGTCATATATCATTTAGTCCTAGGTTGCATTTTAATAAATCATTTAATAATGGGGTAATGTCCCCTTCCTTTTTTGTAGGAGATAAGATTCCTTCTAGAAGATGAGTTGTACTTCTAGAACTTATCTCAACATTTAATAATTTTCTAGATAGGGTTGACATGTTAGATCAAGACACATGCCAACATCATCTTGCATCTTGCATCTCTCTCGTGCCTATATATTCAGGGCATTTGTACATTTGTAATAATCTCATAATGTAGATCAATATAGAATCTCCATTGTGCATGCCTAGTTGCAACACTTTCTGTGTGGTTGATTATCTTTCCTGACAAGGGTCCTCCATTGAAGACTCCAAAGCTTCAGGGACTGTGCATCCATAATCTCAACATGTTGGACTCTACGATGGCTATCTCCCCTGGGACTATTGTTAAAAAGAGAAAGGAAAATGTGTCTACTGATGTAATGGCTATTGAGGGTAAGCTGATGGCGAAGGATTATGCTGCTGAAAAGCGTGTCACTAAAGGTTTTGTTTTGAGTTGTGAGGTTAAAACTGGTGGGCCTTGGGTTAGGACTAGAAATAGAATGAAAATCAAGCTGGGGCCTCTAGTATTGAGGTTTCTGAAAATGGGGTTAAGGGGTAGAAGCTTACTACTAGTGAGATGGAAGCTATTGAAATTCTGAACAATATGTAGTGGTGTTGGCCGGTTTCCTTCTTTTTGGCTATTTTTTGGCTGGTGGTTTGCTAACGATGGGTTGATGGTTGTTTAATGTTGTTTCCTTTTTACATTAGTTGTTCTTTTTTGTAAAGGGTTTCAGGCCTCTTCAAAACCCGTCTTTTACGTCTAATCAAAACATCATCTTGAATTATAGAAATGTTTATAATGATGTCAAAATGGATTACAATCTTCACACTAACAATTTTTAAGAGGATGAGACAAATGGGATAAATTATCTTCAAAACCCTCTATAGATTTATTTTATAATGGTGTGAAATGAGCATAAACAAAAGATAAATGATAGTAAAGGTAAATTTCAATTTTAAAGTTGATTCTACTTAGGCTTGAATTATGTGAATTAATTTGACCGGTGCCTTATCCATTGCAAAATCAAGAAATAAAATAATTCCTTTGAATCACAAACCAAATAAATAACTCAATGGTTTTACAATCTTACTTCCTTACAATAAGAAACCAATAAGTGGACTATACAATTAATCTTATTTAAAATCCCTACTGCAACTAAAACATCTTCAAGCATCCAATTGAAAAAAAAATTAATACATCACTTGAAAAAAAGCCAACAATTAAACATTCATCACAAAAACTGTGTAATGAGAATCTCAAAATATCTTTGATTGTTAAGATTCAAAGGTTGTTGTATTACAATATAAAGACATTAATGGTATGACTCGTATTCATATAATCAACATAATTGAGTTGTTTGTTGCTAGTATAGAGAAAAAATTCAACATTCTCTTTTTGAATTTCAGAGGACCTAATTATACAAGAATTAATTCTATATAGACCTTTTCTCAAAACCTAAAAACTAGAATTATCGAATTTAAGGCTCAAAAATCCCTTTTATAAGAGTAACGAAGCAACAAGAGAAAAGCCTTATTCCACTGCTTAATTCACTAAAGACAAAATTCAAGTGATGGCACTTTACAAAAGGAAAAAATACATTTATACATGAGGAGTAACTGCTCAAAAAGTGGTTGAAGATCTTTTGGAGTATTTACATTGGCGTATGGATTTGATTTCTTCAAAATTGCTCCTTGAAGATGACAAGACATTTCTGATATTCCCTTCCTTATATGCTAATGTTGCATTTATGCTAGCTGGTGATGATAGATTAGAACACAACTCAAATCTTTGCACCATCCTTTCCTTTATCTTCACCATGCTCTAATGACATGTCATCTCTAGGTGGGCGAAATTGATTAACTTTAACCATATAAGCCTTGTAGTCATCACCCATCAAAACTTGGACCATGTCAGAGAAGCCCATCATGTTGTACTCCAACTTGGATAGAAAATCCATATTAAGATTTAATTGCTCTAGATCAATTTCACCATCTTTATTTATCTTAATATACATAGGAGTGAGAATATCAACAAAACTTGTCCTCCACTCCTTGCAGAACTTTATTTCTCCATCCTCACCCAAAATAGGAGGCATATGGAATTCCTCAAAACCTTGAAAAGAATTAAACTCTCTTTTTAGAATATCCTTGTAAATAATATGATGAATAATAATGTCATCTAAAAAATTTGATCTACCAAGAACATCAAAAATCAAGTTATAATAAAAATTGGAGCTTTTAACAATATTTTTCAATAATGAAACTCCAGGGGCCCAACTAATCTGAAAACATTTTAGCCTAACTTCTACTTGAGTATGGCTAGCCTTAAGATTCTATAATTTTCCCAAAAATTATCTATTAGGTTCAAAATGTTTGACAACTTATAACCCAAAATGTTGTCAACTATATCAAACATCTTTTTTGTTTCTCCTTCCCTTATTTTTTTGGCCTCTTCCCTACTTTGTTTGAGCTTCTCTTTTAAGATTTGAACCTCAAGGGTCAAGATTTCCTTTTCTTGTGATCCTTGGGCCTCAATGACTAGTTGTGGAGGAGGCAACAACCCTATATCCATATTCAATTGTTCATGCAATTTTGAATTTATTGCATTAGCCCTATCCAAGTCCCCTTGTAACTTCTTCACTGTCACTTCAGTGAATAGTGTTGCATTTACTATAAGAGATTATTCTTGGGTGGAACTTGTATCCCCTATTCTTCTGATAATTAAATTTCGAGTGAGCTCACTAGGATCATTTATCACCTAGGTTTTGTTGGTCTTTGAGAAGACAGACCAAATTATCAAGGTCTCATGCCTTGGGTTGAATCTTGATCCAAAATAGAGGGTGTCAGTTTGCTCCTCTAAATTCAAAACTATATCATCTCCTCCCTAACTTCTAATGGTTTCAAATACAATGACAGATGACATGTCCTATCCTGGTAAAAAAAGGAATCATGCACTTCTCACCAATTCTCTGCCCCTCTAAGGGGTCATAGACTCCATTTCTTTGCTAGTTTTTGTCTAAAATTCCTCAATTATTTCTTTCCTTTTTCCCTTTGTGAGGATTTTTTCTCATACCTTATGTTGTAATTCTTCTCCTTTATTTTTAAGGACAAAGTCCTTAAATTCCTAAGTACTGATAAATTGGTCATCATGCATAAATTCAGTACAAGCATGTGCCTTGATATCATCTATTATTTACTTTCCTATCTCAAAATTGATGATTAATCTATCATCAATGGGTCTCTCAATTATAACCCTAAGTGGAGTATGCATTATATTTTCTATGTCTCCATCATCAAAAACTTCATCAAGACCAATAGGGTAATCTACTAGAGGTCTTGTAGTTGGTGCTATTTGTTGCAAGGGGGTTACTTATTGTGGACTTTGTAGTATAACCCCCTGAGAAAAGAAGGGGCTAAGATTAATTGGTGGGAGAGTAGGTACACTTGAAAGCAACTTGTTGGTATTATCCAACATTGTCATACTCATTATGGGATCTTTGATGTATGAAAATTATCCCTCATCAGATGGATCTGCCTACTTGCTCTTATTCTCAGTCATTTGAATTCTAACCCATAGTGCCCTCATTTTTGCAGCCTCCTTCTCTATTGAACAATTCCTAATCAAATATTCAATATTGTCGAGTTCATGTACAAATAATGTCAATTTGTAGCTAATTCTTTGATCATGTCTAAATTGTTCAGGATAACATCTTCTAACTTCATCCACCCTCATTCTGTAAGGCAACATGTATGGTTGTATATGTTTTTGATAAGTTTCTAAAGCTCTAATATATTGGATTGTTCATAGGTTGAAGAGCATATATTAGATATCATGATATTCCCTTGATATATAATTTTTTATTATATTGTAAGCACAATTTAATGTTAAAATCATGAGTATTTATTTAGAGATTGGGTATTTTTACCTAAAAGAGTTTTACTAAAATGCATATGGTATTATATCATGGGTGTTTCTTCTATCTATTCTCTCTTTTCCTTTCTCCATTATGCTTCTTTTTGTGTTGTTTACAAGTCATTATGCTACTAAAATTTTGATAGATTTTAAACTTATAACACTATAATCATAAGATTAATTTAGAAATTATTTCATTTTTCCCAACATATAAGGGATTTAAGAGATATGCAAACTTTGTGTGACCATAACCCAATATAAATATGATTATAAATAACCTATTACTTTTTTTAAGCATTTTATTGGATTACATAATATCTAAAGATATTGATAATCACCATTTGATGGTGTATCAAAGTTATTATACACCTTGATTTACCAACCTCACATATGAAACATGGTCAATAAGTTCAACTTTGTGTTCCTCAAATGGTAATCTTAGCATACCTAATGTATTTACAAATTATTGCCCACTACATAAATTGTTGATGAAAAATTATAGTACTAAAGTTATATTCTCACTTCTAGTGCCAACCCTTTAATCTTCCAATATAGCATGTATATGTGGATTTTTTTTAAAATTGCCTCATCAACTGAAATTTCTTCCAATATAGCATGTATATGTAGATTTGAAAAAAATTAGCATGCCTCCCTAGATAAAAACTCTTATCATACTCAAGGTGATTCATCTTTCAATGCAATCAATTCAACTTCCAATTCACCATTTAACTTAACTAATCAATAATTAGCAACATCAAGATACTTTTCTTGGTCGATGACTTGCTATATTTTTAACATGTGAAAAAGTGCACATAAAACTAACCATTGCATGAAAATAAATCATGTGTGTGGGCTTAAGATTAAACTACACATTCTTACAAGTATGTTCTTAGATGATAAACCATCTACATAAGTTGTAGACCTTTTTGTGTGATATCTAAAGTCAATTCACAAATAATGCAAACTTGTATGAAGTTTGAAATCACCCCAAAGTCTTCAACTTATCAAACCACATATGCATAGAACCAAAAAAAAAACTATCAAAGAAAAAAATACTAAAATATAGCTAAAACATTACACACCAAAAATATATTTGAATGATGGAAGATTGTGTGACCTCTTAGATGCTCTTGCATCACCAAGTAAGAATAAACACACATAAATTTTTAGATATAAGTTAATGTTGGAGTATTACATCATTAGATAGTTTAGTGTAGGTTAGCTTAAACAAAAAAAATAAACATGTAATTGTTAACTTACAATAAATATAGATTAATTTTTAATTATTAAATTAATAAGCTAATTTAGTTTTGAGAAGTTACATTCTCAAATTTTAACACAAGAAAAGAAAATGATTTAAAATTTTGTTTTTAGTGTAATGAAAATTATCCTGGTGAATTCAATCAAACAATTATTTTGAGTTTTTATGAGTTATAATGACATATTATATACTCTACCATTTCAATATGGTACTAGAGCAATACTGATAATTTATTGTGAAGCATCAACAATGGAGATTGATAAATGTAGTTTTGTATACCACAAATTTCTTAACGTACTACAACACTAATAGTAGCTAACCAATCTAGTTGGTTGTATAACCATATAATTCTTTGTGATGGAAGGTACCACATTATCAAATCCATTTTTTGTTCCATATTTCAAGAAGTTTTGAGCAATTTTACTCTTCATGTTGGGAAGGAAAACTCATGGCAGTCGTATTATTTAACAAGTGTGAAAAAGGAGTTTGAAATATTTGTCAGTGGCTAAAAATCTTAAGAAAGTCTATTATGTAGTTGGATAAGAAAGGTGTGGAGATTAGAGTAGATGAGAAGTGGCAATTGTAGGTGCAGTTCGCTATAATAACAAAATAACCACAATTTGTTTGTTGTTGTGAGGATGTTAATAAACCATTTTGCATCTTGATATGCAAATGTTTCTAAGGGTGCATAGTGTGATTTTGAATCGTTCGATTGTTTCATAAGTTTTAATTTTGATTGGTAGTTGTAGACACTTAAAAATGTCCTGAATGATATCATGCACTCAAATCAAGTATACTAACATCGTTTCATCCTAAAACCCATCCTCTTTTCACTTAATTGATTAAATTAGCCCAGCTATTTAATTAATTATGTCATTTTCATCTATTGGTCTAATTAATCTAATTGAGCTAATTCACCACCTTTTATGCTAACATTTCATCTTATTAAATTAAATGCATCAAATTATTTAATTTAATCCCTAAAGCCCTCTTATTTAATTAAATAACCCTAAGTCATTTAATTAAATATCATATCACTTTCTCCTTTTTCATTAAATCATTTATTTAATGAATATCATATAATTCTCCTAATTTGCATAATTGAAACTTTGTTTTAATTATCAAATTACTAATTAAATCTAATCTTCCCACTTGCAAGGGAATATTCCAAGGGAATATTCCTTTTTTGCACATTCCTCCAAAAGGAATATTCTCATAGGATATTCATTCCCCTTTTGCACATTAAAACTTTGTTTTAATTTACTAAATATCTAATTTTCCTCACCCATAAGAATATTCTTTGAGAATATTCTCTTTCTTCACTCATTTGAAAAAAGGAATATTCCTTTTTTGCAACAAACTTTCAACATGACTTCTTATGCAAGTTTTGAAAGTGTGTTTGGATGAATGTAAGCCTTTGATTAAATATCATCTTGTACCCTCAACCCTTGATGGGAATCCATGATCCATGCCTCCATTTTCCTTGCTTTTTGACCATTGATTAGCTTTTTCAATCTTAGCCCTTCATTTTTCATTTGTCCTCCTATAAATAGGTCACTATTTGGAGACAAATGGATCCATCTTTTAAGAGAAAACTTATGTTGTTAAAATCACTTTCACTTGCACTCATATTTAGCACTTATTTAGCATCTTTTTAACTTAATTTACTTAGATCATTAGCTTAAACTCCATTTAGATTAGCTTTGCACACGTCCATATTGATCATCTTAGCATATATCATGTTAAAATAGCTTACATCATGTTAATTTAGCTTTAAATCCTGTTTTTATACACATCTTTCATCGATTTTGTCGATTCTCTTCAATAGAATTGATCAAAACAGGCTCATTATCCACAGGATTGGGAAAGGGTCACCATTCCACATCAATGCAACACCACTCCCACAATAGGATAAGTTTCAATGGATTAGAATAGGTGTTTTTGAAGCTTTCATGATTTAATATGTTTTTGATTAGAGGTAAAGCAAGTTTTGAAGGGGACCTAAAACCCTTTACAAAAAAGGAAAGTTGTATCAAAAGATAACTAAACAAAGTAGTCAACAACCAACACACAACAAAACATCAGCAAGATAGTTGCCAAAAAGGAGGAAAAAAAACAAAAAACTACATATTCTTCAAAATATTAGTAGCTTCCATGTCACTCTCAATTATCTTTTGTTGTGCATCCATGACTTTAGAACTCTCTTTGGCAGAGACCCCAGCTTGCATCTTGGTCTTGTTGCTAGTTCTAGTACTGGGCCCCAAAACACTTACCTCTTTAACCAAAACATCCTACGAACCAGTACCCTTATCAGCCGGAGCTTCCTCCACCATTTGCCTTTCCCCAGCAGCTTCATTATCACCAGGAGCTCCCTCCTTCCATTTCTTAGCCTTCTCATTGGGAGTAGAAAGACCCTTAGCCTTGTACCTCATAGTAGATTTAGTAACTTTAGCAACCTTATCCAACTTCATGCTAACCTTTTCCATCTACTCTTCCAAAGTCACAATTCTTTGTTCAAAAAATTTCTTCATCTTCAACATCTCCTAAGCCACAATCTTTAAGGAATCATACAGCTCGTCAACTTGAGTCTATATAGAAGACTGCGAAGATTCCCCAACTTTGCTCACAGCTCCCCGAACCCTCACATTGGTAATATTGAGCTCATGAAAAACCCATTTGAACAATCTGAAAAGGGAAATAGTTCCCTCCTTAGCCAGACCCAAAAAATTAGGCAACTCCTCCTGGTCAATGTTAAACACATCCCTAGCCTCCTCATCACCCTCCTCGGAGACACTATTCTTATCCTGGCTCCCACAAACCTCCTTACCTTTAGCCCCATCCACCAACATTTAAATTTTATGGAGAGAGCTAAAATTATCCTC
>VDFB02281492.1:1062802364-1062897364 GCA_007258455.2 Sequoia sempervirens
TTATCATTGTACCTGATATAAAATGATGGGATAATGAATAAAATAGGCATATTTGGTGAGGTGATCTACCAATACCATGATGGAAATACTACATTTAAATCTTGGAACGCCTATGATGAAATCCATGGAGACCTCTTCCTACCGCTGGCTAGGAATAACCAAGGATTACAAAAGACCAAGTGTCTTAACTATCTCCCTTTTATTTCTTTGACATAACATATATTTTGCAAAAAAAATTGAACATAACCTTTAATCCCTTCCCAACACAAATCCTACTTGGTTCTATGATATTTCTTCAAAAATCCTAAATGATCCCCAATTGGGAAACCATGAATCTATTAAAAAATCTTGTGTTTGAGAGCAAATTCTTGTATAGGTAAAATATCTATTTATACCACAAAGAGTCTCCCTTACAAAAACTTTACTTAAACTATTGGAATAATTTTGTAATTATTGAGTGAGATTACTTGTAACAATATCATTTTTCCACTTTGCTTTGGCTTCTTCAACCTAATTTGCTTGCAAAATTGAAATTATGCATAATAATACCTCACCCTTTACATCCTTCCTAGATAGTGCATTAACTTATAGAAAATGTCAAGTCATAACCCAACATCTTAGTGATCTATTTTTTTCTTTTCAAAATATAACCATTACTCCAAAAAATATTCTAGGCTATCATGATATGTCGTAACTTTGAAGAGTCTACCTATTAGATACAATCTTCACTATTTTACCACATGAAGAATAGCTAGTCTTTACTTCTAATAAATGGGTTTGATTTTATTTTTACCCTTCAATTAATGACTTCAAAATCAATGTGCCTACCTTCTTGCATGAGGACTAATCCAATACCATTTATTGAAGTATAATACTCTGAAAATTAAATTACACATTTTTCAATGTGGGCCTAAGAAGAGAATTATAATTAGATACACTTAAATTGGAGAGTATTTTAATACATACTAATGAAGTGAGGGAGGACCATAAAGATGATTGTTTGGTTCATTATTTTCAATGCAATATTTGATAACTCTTTCATCCTCCTTACATGTGTACTACTGAGCACACACAAGACCATTGCATAGTTAAAATTATATAATTTACTTAGAATGGTTAGTGATTATGATCAATCCATTTGTAACCTCACAAAATCATATTTTCCAACATGAAATGTGAGAACTCAGATTAAAATATAGTGAATATAAAAGCCTTAAAAGTATCATTAGAATTACACCATTATGCCTACCATAGACCAACTATAAAGCTCTCTTGACACAAAGTATTGTCAAAGAATTAGAGTTCAACATCCTAGCATGTGTCATGGTCAAAGTATCAAGGATACAAGAAGTTTGATGCCCCAAATTAAAGGTTGGGGAAATCCATTAAGTGAGTCTATTTTTTCTAATCATGTCTAAATTACACTATACTAAAAGAAAACCAAACTCCAAACCTAAATATAAAAGAGAAATATAAGGATTTAGGGTTTAGGGATGAAGAGAAGCTCATAATAGGTATGAAAATAAGGGTATTTCCCAAACTCGTGATTTTTCAAATAATATAGCATAGAAAATTTAAGGATCAAACTTCAAGGATATCGTGAAAAAAGTGCCTATAATAAACAAATACCCAAATTTGTGTTCCTAATAAAGATATAATGTAAATTAGTTAGCAATTAAACTTTATGGATACCACAATGAGTACCTAAACACAAGGATGAACAAATCCCTAAAGCTTAAAATAAATATAATGAATTTCAAGCATGGGAGTTAGGCTTTGAGGACTAGAAGTAGACCCTAATAGGTGCCCCAACAAGATTATTCCCAAAATCTTGATCCTGATGAATTATATAACATGAAATAGTTGGGGACTTTTGGGATACAACAAAATTGATACTCAAACAAAAACACCAATAAAATTATGATCTTGATAAATAACAACTGGTATAAAACTAGTAGGGATCAAAATTCAAGAAAACCAATAAACAAGTACCAAAGTAAGTATCCACCTAAAAGCACAATCCTGATAGATAACTTACTATAAAATGGTCAGGAATCAAACTTCAAGGAAATCAATAAACTAGTACTTGAATATGAGGAAGGTTGAAACCCCAAATCTGAAATGATAAAATAATCTTAAGTGGAGGAAGCAAAACTTAGGGATCAAAATTAACTCCAAACAAGTACCCTAACAAGAAAATATTTGAAGTCGTGATATTGATAAATGATAAATACTAGAATAGTCAAGGATAAAAATTTGGGAATACTACAAAATAAGTACACAAATAGGAAGATGACCAAAACTATGACTCTTAAATAACCAAGGATGGGAGACATACTTCAAAATAAACACTAAACATGTACCCAAATAGGAGGATGGTTGAAATCCAAAATCTAAAAAAGTTAGAATACATCTCTAAGTACATGAGTCAAGCTTTGAGGGTCCAAAGCAACTCATCCCAAAATAGGATGGTCAAGACCAAGCCCACAAGTTTGATGCCTAGCATTGGGGCTTACGAGGGAACAACATCATGAGGTAAAAATACACTCCAAACCTCCAATAAACACATTTTTTGAAGGGGAAAGGACCCATACAACTAGGGCATGATATAAAACAAGAAAATTAACCAAAAACCAAAAAAAATGGAGGAAAACCACAAGAAAGTAAAAGTGTGTCCTAATACATAAAACACAAAAAATAAGAAAACAAGAAGAAAATAAAACCAAAACAAAGAAAACAAGACTAGGTTTTCCATTATTAGTCCAAGGAGGAGATCCTACTTGGTAAACAACATTTAGATGCTTGATAGCCAAGATGTACACTTGAGCCAACAAGAAAACTAGTTGTGTGAAAACATAAATTCAAAAGGAAATGCACGAAAAGAATGAGTCCATTGACAATAAAAGGAAAAATGATACACATGTAAATATACCACTAATTTAGAGTCAAAAGGTAGGTCGAGGGTGACATCACATCCTATGCATTGATGATTTTGTACATTTCTTTATAGTCATGCCAAGATGACCAACTTTCAAAGTTCAAATGAGGGTGATGCATAAAAACACCAATAACTCTAATCTACACAAGGGGTCAGAGTTTCCTTTATGGTCATGTTGGGATGACCAACTTTGAAAGTTTGACAAAAGAAAAAATCCTTGAAATAAACATAAGGTTAAAAGAACAAAGGTAAAATACAATAAAATACATGAAAAGAAACAAAATAAATATATAAAAAAATAAACAAAATAAGGGGGTCCTTATTTTGCTAAGGAAAAATGGGGTGTGTGTGTGCAAAGCACAAAAATACCATGTTATATTAAGAATTAAATTAAAACTATTTAAGACCTCAGTGCAAAGAACAAATAAAACTATTCTAGCAAATGATACTAAAATTGAAATAGCATGTAATAGAGTTAGTTCCCACAAAGAGATATACAAACACTCAAGAAGCAAAATAGCATTATGAGAACGCACATTAGCATGAATAAATAACAAGCTAGAGAAGTGGATGCATATGTAAGAAAGAGGGGAGGAAAAACTAACCAATAAAAAATGTAACTCCAACTACTAAATTATACCCATGGAAGATGCCATCTACCCTTATTATGACCCATTCACTATAACCAAGCAAGCTAAACTAAATGTGTAGGAAAATACATAATATCTGGAACTAAGAAAAATAAGAAAACATACTATAACACTTTAACATTCAATCAATTTGAAATTTTTAAATAATAAATCTCACTCATGCCCCATTTTTTATTTGACTTTTTTTCCTTGTGTGTAGGATGTTCATTTTTCTAATCACTTTTGAGGTGCACTTATCAAGAGTGTTATTTCTACTACCTTAGGACTCTTCTATAACATCATCTATGGTATTGTCATATACCTCATTATAATCTCCCTTTGAGGTATTCCCTTGTTTATCAATAGATGGTGTAAATACTAATGTTTTAGGTCAATATGCTAGACCACACACATTGCCAAATATATGATATTATATTTTTATATTTTGATGAGCACCCTTTTCTACTTTTGGAACCTAGCAAGTACTCATCTCTCACAAATTGGATATTGTATAAAATTTCATTGTGTTTAAGGTCACTATTAAAGACTTAATAGTTTTAACATCATCTCTAACATGAAACTAAAAAAAAAAATTAACAAAAGAAACCATGGATCCCTGAAGCTTAGATGTAACACTACTCAATATCATTTGTAACAATGAAACTAAACAACAAATAAATAGGAGGAATATTGTATTCATAGAATAATAAAGAAGTTATGACTTGCCTCTTATTGACTTGTTAGTACCCATAGTCTATTGTCTATGCCTCACTAAAAATAGAAATCCATGTAGGAAGCAAGGACTAGGCATAGAAGAAATTAAAGAAAGGAGTATAAAACATAATTATTCAAAAGACATAAAGATTCAAGAATCAACTCAATCCAAATGAAGAGTAGAACAAAATGTGTAAAATAATAATTGAGAGTTTTAGTTGTTTTTATATGAACTCAAATTTGGCAAAAACCACCACATTGTAAAATAGTGGAGGAAATATGTGGTGAACGTCATCTAATTATAAAATAGTAGATGTAAATGTTGGGTGATTATAACCTTGATTCAAAGCATGAGTTATGATTTCAAGGTGATTATGGCCCCAACATAAGGTGGAGTTATAATGCTAAAGACGAAATTGATTCTCATACAAGACAAAATTTTAAGTTTATCAATAAATATGTAGGTTAATTAAAACATTGCTCCTAAATTCCATATAATTCCCTAATGAAAATGCATAGTTTATCGTTGTGAAAATATTTTAATATAAATACTTTATAAATATTAGGGCAATGATTTAGCACACATTGAACTAAATTATCTTAAATTCATGGTGATTTGGGTCCCTATCATTTCATTTTATTCAACAAAATTGCATGGGTTGGTTTGAATTGTTTGCCAATGAGAAAAGTTTCACCATTAAAAAAGTTGTTGCCTATCACTAGGGGAGAGGACCCAGTAGTTGAGCATCCTAACTTCGCGCTTCTCAAAATCTTACGTGGAAATTTCAAAAAATTCCCAATTTTTTAAAGCAGCTTGCTTGGCAACACCCCTACTTATAACTAAGGTTTCAGGGTCACATCATCAAATATGATGCCACATCAACCTGCTTTTTGTTGAGGTTTCCAAAAAGGTCCCAAAAAAAAGTGAGACCGATACTTGTGCACTAAATCATGTTTTATTGGTGCGCCAATGTGGCATCACATGATTTGTTGCTTTTTAGATCTAAGGAATACATATTATTCAATTATTGGTAGTTATCATCAACACTAACAACTTTAAAGTCACAACTATTGGTTCAATATTGTTAAAAATATTGGGCATTAAATCAATAAATGCTATAACAACTATTGAAACATGCTCAACTATTGGATCCTTTCCCCTACCGCCTAATTAATAAGCATGAGAACTTGGATGATCACTATCATACAATTGTTTATCATAATAATGTTTAACCTATTTGTGGTCACAATAGTGGCTAATAGACTTCTTAACAAACTTATTATCATTAACATGTTCTTGATTCAAACATTACTTAAACTTCTATACAAATACTAATACATTCAATTCTTTATGAAATTGATTTTTTTTTTTTTTAAATTTAACTCAATTTAATATATTCACTTTATGGTGTGCTTTCATACTACCGCATATGCTAATTTTGTGATATGCTCTAATACCATTTTTTTTATTAGTTATAATATCATTTTAAAATAATATTTGCTGATTTCATTATGAAAAAATAAATAAAAACTAAAACCCTTTCAAACTAACTTAAAGTTGAGACGGTTTTATTATGATTAGAATGATGGAAAATATTGAGGATTTTAAGAATATGCTTCACTTTTTAAGTTAGAAAAAAAAAGTGTAGAAAATAAAATAGGATTTCTTGAGGCACGAAACAATTGTTGAGGAATATAATTATTGCGAGGAAACAACGTTTGAATGGCCATGGAAAAAGGAGAGTGTCGAGAACGTGAAGTAAAATTTAATTTCTCAAGAGATTTTCCTTTATTATAGGCAGATTGAATGTGATGGATGGGACGTCCACAAAGATTTTAAGTCCAAATTCAATACAGGGTTCTATGCATTATGTTCAAGTTTTTTTTTAAAGCTATAAATCTTCTTATGGAATTAACTTGTAAGGATTTTACATATGAAGTTACAACATTTGAGAAATACCTGTAAATCTATAGTTATAAGAATTGTGAATGTAAATCATTTTATTTTGTTGGTGGTGCGGCGTTATTTATAAATTCTTATGGTGTTAGATAGATAGTCATTAGGAGAATAATTCTAAAAAATATTTGGAAAGGAAATAAACAATCTCTACACTTAGTTTAGACTAATCTAATAGAATCCATATATATAAGTACATATTAATTTACACTAAATAATAAATAGTTGGAGTATGATCATTTGACAATTGTACTCTCTTATAATGGAATAAGGAGGACAATGATACTTAGCTCTATGATCAAATAAGTGTAATAGTCAATCAAGATTTTGATTTTTCTAATATTATAACTTGAAAAGTGTGACCTCTTTATCTAGTGAATGTATCAGATTTTATGTTTGTTGTGTACCCTTTGAAAGGATAGAGTTGTAGATTAGTACACAATTATAATTGTGAACTAGTCTTGATCTACAAAGTTATCCTATTGTTTAGACATATGTGTATTCTTTTTCTCTCTTGATTAACACTACTCTATTCTATCCATTATTTGTTATGCCCCTACCCCTATAGTGTCTATAGTGTTATGAGTAGTCGGCTTGTGGCTACCTTAACTCTTAATTAAGTCATATTATTGTTATTATATTGTTTTTTAGTTATTTAGGTTGGCCTAATTCTTATATAGGGTTATCTAGGTCAGGCTGAGTGATATCCTAGGCATAAGTATGGTATATATTGGAGAAATAGGTAGGGTATTATCATCATGTTGAGTATTATGTTCTTGGTGAAGAATATTGGAGGTATCTCCCTCAAAGTGGATTAGGAGGTTGCCCCCTAGCAGTAGACCGTAATAGGTGCCCCAACAAGATTATTCCCAAAATCATGATCCTAATGAATTATATAACATGGAATAGTTGGGGACTTTGGGGATACAACAAAATTTATACTCAAGCAAGAACACCCATAAAATTATGATCTTGATAAATAATAACTGGTATAAAACTATTATGGATCAAAATTCAAGAAAACCAATAGACAAGTACCAAAGTAAGTATCCACCTAAAATCACAATCTTGATTGATAACTTACCATAAAATGGTCAGGAATCAAACTTCAATGAAACCAATAAACTAGTACTTGAATATGAGGAAGGTTGAAATCCCAAATTTGAAAAGATAAAATAATCTGAAGTGTAAGAAGCAAAAGTTAGGGATCAAAATTAACTCCAAACCAGTACGCTAACAAGAAAACATTTGAAGTCATGATATTGATGAATGATAAATCCTAGAATAGTCAAGGATTAAAATTTGGGAATACTACAAAATAAGTACACAAATAGGAGGATGACCAAAACTATGACTTAAATAGCCAAGGATGAGAGACATACTTCAAAATAAACACTAAACATGTACCCAAATAGGAGGATGGTTGAAATCCAAAATCTAAAAAAGTTAGAATAAATCTCTAAGTATAGGAGTCAAGCTTCAAGGGTCCAAAGCAACTCATCCCAAAATAAGATGGTCAAGACCAAGCCCACAATTTTGATGCCTAGGATTGGGGCTTATGAGGAAATGACATTATGAGGTAAAAATACACTCCAAACCTCCAATAAACACATTTTTTAAGGGGAAAAGACCCATACAACTAGGGCATAATAAAAAACTAGAAATTAACCAAAAACCAAAAATAAAAGAAAATGGAGGAAAGCCACAAGAAAATAAAAGTGTGCCCTAATACATAAAATACAAAACATAAGAAAACAAGAAGCAAATATAACCAAAATAAAGGAAACAAGACTAGGTTTTCTATTAATAGTCCAAGGAGGAGAGCCTACTTGGTAAACATCATTTAGATACTTGATGGCCAAGATGTACACTTGAACCAACAAGAAAACTAGTTGTGAAAGCTCATGAAAACACAAATTTAAAAGTAAATGCATGAAAAGAATGAGTCCAATGACAATAAAAGGAAAAATGATACACATGCAAATATACCACTATGTAGAGTCAAAAGGCACGTCGAGGGTGACATTACATCCTATGCATTGAGGATTTCATAGATTCCTTTATAGTCATGCCAAGATGGCCAACTTTCAAAGTTTGATGAGGTTGATGCATAAAAACCCCAAGGACTCTAATCTACACAAGGGGTTAGAGTTTCCTTTATGGTCATGTTGGGATGACCAACTCTGAAAATTTGACAAAAGAAAAATTCCTTGAAATAAACATAAGGTAAAAAGAACAAAGGTAAAATAAAATAAAATAAGTGAAAAGCAAGAAAATAAATATATGAAAAAAGAAACAAAATAAGGGAGTCCTTTTTTTGCTAAGGAAAAATTGGGGGGGGGGTGTGCAAAGCACAAAAATACCATGTTATAAGAATTAAATTAAAACTATTCAAAACCTCAGTGCAAAGAATAAATAAAACTATTCTAGCAAATGATACTAAAATTGAAATAGCATGTAATAGAGTTAGTTCCCACAAAGAGATACACAAACACTCGAGAAGCAAAATAGCATTATAAGTACTCACATTAGCATGAATAAATAACAAGCTAGAGAAGGGGATACATATGTAAGAAAGAGGGAAGGAAAAGGTAACTCCAACTACTGAATTATACCCATGGAAGATGTCATCTACCCTTATTATGACCCATTCACTATAACCAAGCAAGCTAAACTAAATGTGTAGGAAAACACATAATATATGGAACTAAGAAAAATAAGAAAACATACTATAACACTTTAAATTCAATCAATTTGGAAATTAATAATAAATCTCATGCCCCATTTTTTTTTGGCTTTTTTTCCCTTGTGGATGTTCATTTTCCTAATCACTTTTGAGGTGCGCTTCAAGAGTGTTATTTCTACTACCTTGGGACTCCTCTATAACATCATCTATGGCATTGTCATATACCTCATTATAATCTTCCTTTGAGTTATTCCCTTGTTTATCAATAGATGGTGCAAATCCTAATGTTTTAGGTCAATATGCTAGACCACACACATTTCCAAATATATGATATTATGTTTCTATATTTTAATAAGCACCATTTTCCACTTTTGGGAACCGAGCAACTACTCAACATCTCTCACAAATTGGGTATTGTATAAAATTATTGACTTTTTAGTACCCATAGTTTGTCATCTATGCCTCACTAAAAATAGAAATCCATGTAGAAAGCAAGGACTAGGCATAGAAGAAATTAAAGAAAGGAGTCTAAAACATAATTATTCAAAAGAAATAAAGATTCAAGAATCAACTCAATCCAAATCAAGAGTAGAACAAAATGTGTAAAATAATAATTGAGTGTTTTAGTTGGATTTATAAGAACTCAAATTTGGCAAAAACCACCACATTGTAAAATAGTGGAGCAAATATGTGGTGAACCTCGTCTAATTATAAAATAGTTGATGTAAATGTTGGGTGATTAGAACCTTGATTCAGAGCATGAGTGATGATTTCAAGGTGATTATGGCCCCAACATAAGGTGGAGTTATAATGCTAATGATGAAATTGATTCTCATACAAGGAAATTTTTTAAGTTTATTGGTAAATATGTAGGTTAATTAAAACATTGCTCCTAAATTCCATATAATTCCCTAATGAAAATGCATAGTTTATCATTGTGAAAATATTTTAATATAAATACTTCATAAATATTAGGGCAAAGATTTAGCACACATTGAACTAAATTATCTTAAATTCATGGTGATTTGTGTCTCCTATCATTTCATTCTATTCAACAAAATTGCATGGGTTGGTTTGATTGTTTGCCAATGAGCGAAGTTTCACCATTAAAAAAGTTGTTGTCAATCACTACCACCTAATTAATAAACATGACAACTTGGATGATCACTATCATACAATTGTTTATCATAATAATGTTTAACCTATTTCTGATCATAACAGTGGCTAATAAACTTCTTAACGAACTTATTATCATTAACATGCTCTTGATTCGAACATTACTTAAACTTCTATACAAATACTAATACATTCAATTCTTTATGAATTTGATTTTTTATTTTTTTAAGAGTGCTTTCGTATGCTAATTTTGTGATATGCTCTGATACCATTTTTTTTTATTAGTTATAATATTTATGAAAAAATAAATAAAAACTAAAACCCTTTCAAACTAACCTAAAGTTGATACGGTTTTATTACGATTCGAATGATGGAAAATATTGAGGATTTTAAGAATATGCTTCACTTTTTAAGTTAGAAAATAAAATAGGAGGATTTCTTGAGGCACGAAACAATTGTTGAGGAATATAATTATTGCGAGGAAACAACGTTTGAATGGCCATGGAAAAAGGAGACTGTCGAGAATGTGAAGTAATTTCTTTTCTCAAGAGATTTTCCTTTATTATAGGCAGATTTAGTGTAATGGATGGGACGTTCACAAAGGATTTTAAGTCTAAATTCAATAAAGGGTTTTATGCATTATGTTCAAGTATTTTTTTTCAAGCTATTATTCTTCACTAAGGATTTTACATATGAAGTTACAACATTTGACAAATACTTAGTAAATTTATAGTTATAGGAATTGGGAATTTAAATCATTTTATTTTGTTGGTCGTGCAGAGTTATTTACAAATTTTTATGACATTAGATAGAGGAAAAAATTAAAGATAGTCTAGGAGAATAAATCTCAAAAATATTTGGAAGGGAAATAAACAATCTCTACATTTAGTCTAGACTAATCTAATAGAATCCATACATATAAGTACATATTAATCTACACTAAATAATAAATAGTTGGAATATGTTCATTTGACAATTGTACGAGCTCTATAATGGAATAAAGAGGACAATGATACTTAGCTCTATGATCAAATAGTTGCAATAATCAATTAAGATTTTGATTATTCTAATATTCTAACATGAAAAGTGAGACCTCTTTGTCTAGTGAATGTATCAAATTCTATGTTTGCTTTGTACCCTTTGAAAGGATAGAGTTGTAGATTAGTACATAATCATAATTGGAACTAGTCTTGATCTACAAACTTATACTAGTATTTAGAAATATGTATATTATTTTTCTCTCTTGATTAACACTACTATATTCTATCCATTCTATGTTATGCCCCTACCCCTATAGTGTGTATAGTGTTATGAGTAGTAGGCTTGTGGCTATCTTAACTCTTAATTAAGTCATATTATCATTATTATATTGTTATTTAGTTATTTAGGTTGGCCTAGTGCTTATATAGGGTTATCTCTAGGTCAACTTGGGTGATATCCTAGGCATAAGTATGGTATATATAGGAGGTATAGGTAGGTTATTATCATCATGTTGAGTATTATGTTCTTGGTGAAGCATATTGGAGGTATCCCCCTCAAAGTGGCATATTATTATTAAGTTTTTGCAACATATTCCTATTATATTAGTCTATTATGCAAGTTATTTCATAACATTCTCTCAACTAGGGGACAAATAATTCTAAAAAATAACTTTGATAAGTTGTCATACAATCAAGTCATGAGGACCATCTTCTTAGATTATCCCTTGAGAGTAGACATAGGATAAAAAACATCAAACAAATGCATATGATACATACTAGTTACTCTTTTTAGTGCACCAAATCCAAGTGTTTCATTATTGATTGACCTTTCAATGCTTTAGGATTATCAAATGATTACTTTCTTGGATGATTAGATTGAATGCAATAAATGTCTTTAAATACTAGCACATGAAATAAAATCATAAAAAACGTGTTTAGTTGGCTTTAGGTGAGAAAGGGAAATGAGGCCCATTGACTAATTTTGAATGTTTAAATTTAATATTAGCGTAATTCAACAAGTGCACAATTGCAAGGACATCATCATGATTGAAAACGTGTCTTGGGTCAAACAAGTGGCTAGATCAAAGTGCATAGTGGATAAATGGATACAAGCATTGGTAAGGATGTGATAATTAGACAAACATGTTAAATGTATAGAGATATGTTCACATAGGGATAATAAAGATATACGCATAGATGTGTGTCGATAAAAGTGGGTAATGGCTAAGTAAATGAGCTTGAATTTGCACAAGTGTGTGTTATTTGTCACCATTTACATGCATTAGGGTGAGCACAAGATCATAATGGGCAAAAAAACACCGTTAAGTGGCAATAAAAATATGAATAAAATATAATCAAGTAACTTCACATAAAAAATTGAATGACTTACCTACAAAATCTAGGGCAAAGAAAGTAGTATTAGAACTAGATCCCATTCAAGGGTTATTAGATAAAAGGAACCAATATAAAAATAATAAGGTTTTGATTAGTTAATTTGGGTGTTCTTATATATATTATATTTTTATTAGATTGCAAGAATCAGGTAGTCCCCCTATAAACCGTAGTGTGCATGGTAAAAACAAATTTACGTGATCGGTGATGTTGGAATGACACACTCTCTAATACCACAAGGATGGGGGGGAGATTGGATCTCATGACCTCTTGCTTGCAAAAAGATTATTTAACCAATCAAGTCAGGGCCCCCACCTCGTATATATATATAGTTCCCCCTCCTTTGAAGTTAAATTGAATTTTGTAGTGTTGCAAAAGGGAACTCAAGGTTGGAAAGAGCAAGGTATATCCTCAGTGACAAGCATAAAGAATATAAATGGTGAGGGAAAAGGATATTGGTGTCAATTCAAATAATGAGGTGGGATGTGAGGCTCTTTTTCTAGGGTTAAAAGTGGTATTAGCAAGTGGATATAGTTAGATTGAAGGGTAAGTAAATTCTAATATTGTGATTCAAGTGGTTAAAAAACTTATTCTCCAAGGTAGAAGATGAGAGCATACCTTGGTGAAACTTTATCCCTACTTTCTAAATTCATACAAATTTCCTTTGCTCATATATAGATTGCAAAATATGGTAGACAAACTCTTAGTGAATTACAAGGCCTCTCTCTAGCTTTGTGTCTCCTTTCAAAGTAAATATATTCATGATTAGGGGAAGTTGTATGACTTCCTTAAACCGGATCATCATTCATAGGTTCTCATTAATGAGATAATTAGTGGTATTAATACCTATCAAGTGTTGGATTGTGTAAATGTTAATAATGCCCTAGCTTTTTATCATAATTTCATATACAATATGATAGTTGAAAACCTTTAGCTTGGAGATGGAGGTCGCAGATGGAAATTATGATGCTTGGGTTTAGCTACTATAATTTTGTTGGGGTTTCTATGTCTTTTTCTTGATGATGGCATAGAATTGAGGTGAGTTTGTTGGTGATTTTTCTTTGCTAACCTTTGACTCTAAGGTTCTTACCATGCTATGACTAATGTGACCAAATTCTACAAATGGAAGACACCTATCTTTGATTCAAGGATTGGAAAAGGCCAACAAAAAGGGGGATTTTAGCCCCTTCTATACTTTGAGCTCTGCCAAACTTGGGAGGGTGATCCCAAAGATCTTTCAAAGGATAAAATAGTCAAGGTTTGAAGTGAATCCCCATAAAATATGATTCTTCTTTAACTATGGTTCTTGGTTTTTGTGGAAGATTATTTCATTCAATTTACAAATCTCTTATTTAAGAAGCTCTATTAAACATGCAACTAAGGATAAGTCTTTGGTCACAACCCTTTGAGATTTATTTTGTGAAAAATGCATATAAACCATTAGCCTAGTAAAATACATAATGCAACAATCCTCTTGGGTTTTAACAATCATAGGATTACTATAGGTTTAGCAAAAATTCATAGTAATCAACTATGCACAATGTTTGGAAAAACAAGAACTAAAAAATATACAGGTTACTTATATTTTTCTTGACTTTATGAGTGAAAATGGTTAGCTTTTAGAGTTGACCAATGACCAATCCTACAACAAAGTTGGATCCAAATGAAACCCTAAAGTAAAAGTGAACCCTAACTCTTAGATGAGTTTAATGTGCTTGGCTTAGTCTTGTAGAATTTGAACCTTCAAATGCCCCTCTTTCCCAATAATATACCTCTACTTAATAATCCTAAATTAGTTTAAGAACTTTAACACCTATTAACTTTGAAAAATTCTTCTTTGACATACTACATGAGAATAAAATAGTTTTATGGCACTTCTTAAATGTAAACTAACATAGTTTTACACAAAGAACAATAAACATGAACAAGGTTCCTTTAATGCCCTAAAATTCTTAAATAACATAGGAGAGAATATATTGTAAATAAAAGGATACATATTATGTTTATTTTATGAGAAATATTTACATTCTCACTAAAAATATCAAATGGAGTAAAAGAATAATAGTTACACTCATTTTCATGAGTCAAAATAAAACTTTGAGCTCAACTTGAATGAGATATTTTCCTTGTGGATATAAAAAAATCCAATGCTTTATAATGAATCACAAAGTCCCTTACATAGATCTAGAACTAGGGCACAAAAACATGGTCAAATGAGTGTGCATGACTAAACCATTCTATTTTCATCACCATCTACATCATATAGCCTTGAAAGTGTTACCCCAAGGTCGAATAACATCCTAACAATCATAAAAATATAATCATGAAATCTGCAATTAAATTTATTGCCAAATTATGTCCAAATCCCCACACAAAAGTATGAAAAGGTCCATGAAATAAACTAAAAAATCATCTAAAAAGATGTGAAAGATTATCCTCTACAAGAAAATGATCTCTTGTAATAAGTATAGAATGGGAATGGAATCCACCATCATTGATCCATGCCTTTTTTGTAATAAACAATAATTTTAATGCTTTTCCTACTAGGTATAGGACCAAATCGAGCCATAAATAAAACCATAACCAATTACAACTATTTTACAATATAAATCACTCAAATAATATGCTAAAAAACACTCAAATCCTCTCAAGTAGTGAAAATACAACACCATTAGTTGTCAATGTTAGTGTAAATAGAGTCATTATCATACCTAGTTAGCTAATCACCTTTCTAGGATTGACCTATTCACGCCTAATGTAAGCTTACTTAGGTTTATTTTTCTTTTGTCTTACTTCATAACATTGAGACATGTGTCCTCATGACTTGAGAAACCTATTGACACTTGCTCACCCACTTGTCAAGTGAGCTCACAAGTGTCCCATCTTTGGAGGGGTAGTTAGCCATTGTCTCATACCTTCTCATCTCCTCATCCTTGCCTATATATGCAAGGATCGATAGTTGTATTTACACAATCTTCATATTATATCGATAGACATACTATTGTGTTCATAGTTTCACTTGTGGAAGGTTATCAAATTTGAGCTCTCTGATCTTGGCATTCTCCAACATGGTATCAGAGCCATGAGAGCATGTTCCTTCCCACACCAAGGTGAATCCCAAACATATCCCTATGAATGGAGTGTCATAGAGCCAACCATACACTACCATCACTTCCAAAAGGCTTGAGAAACAAGAAATACCTTTATTTTCCTCATTTTTGGTTATTTTTATTTTTTGCAATTTTTTGGGCCATTGTGCCTATTTTCAAAAAGTTATAAAAAAATTAGCAGAAGGCCAATTGTCCCTCCGCCCATCTTCTCGATAGGGTAGATTTTTCATTTTGTAAATATTTTTTGCCATTTCAACCTATTAAGCAAAGTTTTGGACTATCCGACCTATTGTTGCAAGAAATATTGTTGTAATTTCTTGACCTATTTGACTTATTTGCAGAATTATTTTTCTATTTGCATAGTTCATGTTCTAGTAAAAGATATTTCAAGACAATTTTATGGGTTTCTAAGCAACGGGAATTATCAGAGGTGCAACACACAAGTCCATTGAGGTCGACATTCTTATTTATTTACAAATTGGATTTTTTCTCTATGTATTTGATCAACCTCCAACTCTCGATCTGGTGTGGAGTCTATTGTTGTGATTTTTCTATTGTTGTAAGGGTTTCTCTTGGTCATTTAGGTACCTTTGTACACATTTCATCTACTTCTAACTTGTCATTTTTCTTTTGTTCCTTTTCCAATTGAAAACTAACATTTTTTCCTTGAACAAATATCTTAGAAGCACTAGCAATCAAGGCCAAGGCCTTATCTTTATGTTCATCTATTCTCATCATTTCTAGCAATAGGACATAAATCTTAATTTGTGATAAGATGTGTCATATCAATTGGAGCATAGTTAACTATATTAGGAACAAAGCTACTAGAAAAAGAGGACTACCAACCTTTCCTTATTTGCTTCGAAGACTTTCCTTTTGAGAATTCATGATGTTAGTCTTTTCTTCCTCCATCTTCTTATTTTGATACTTAGCTTTGATAATTGGAGAAATAACTTGGTTAAAAGATAATTGATGGTTTTTTTGTATTCTTTATGTTTTTTCCTTTCCACATAGTTGTTTTATTTCTTTTTTCATGACCTTGATCTTCTTGGTGATTTCCATCTTCTTTGATGAAAAGGCTACCAACCTTTTCTTGACAACCATTATTTCCTTTACTTATCAAAATTGTAGCTTCTCTTTACCTGGGCAATAGAAGCATTATTCAACTCTCTAATTTCTTTATTTGATGGTCTTCTCAACTTAATATCAAATCCTGATGATTCAAAATTGTATATTGAATAATCATGTTCTTCAACCTCATCATCAAAGAAAACCTATTAGTGATAACTATTCTTCATGTGTCTTAAATCATCAATATCAAGTTCTACCCCCTCTTCTTTTGAAGATTAAAAAACCTTGTTCTCAGAATGCAACTTTGTTGAGAACATGTTAATATCTTAATTTTTTCATATTGATCATCATTGCAATCATCACATGGTATTGTAGGGTCATCAAATAATTGTGTTACTATACATTATGAAGATGAGTGAGGTAATTGGCATACTAAACACCATAATTTATCGTCCAGCACATTTACACCCAACCTTTTGAGGGGATTTGTAGTTTCCCTATTTGGTATGTCTCTTTGATTGTGTTGCATTGGCTTACCATTTTGCTAAGTGGTGTTGTAAGGTTGATTTGATAATCTTGGCATTTTGTCTTGCTTTTGATAATTTTGTTTTTCATGGGATAAACCCTTTTTATTCTTAGCTACCTTGTAGCTGAGGTTTTTATGGGTACTCATTACTTTACCCAACTTATCTTCAAAAGTGGTTGTTTATTTTGATGTCCTTTTGGGTTTAGCAAGATCTTGACACCATCTCTTTTGTTAATTTTTCTTGATGCTTTTCTATTATTTTTAATATGACTAGAAATTTTGAAGGTATCCCTTAATGATTGAGGATTCTTATCCCTTAATTCATAACCCATCTAAATTGGATCATATAGATTACAATACAGGAACAGGCGCATAGATTCATTAGGCCTCATGTATGGTGGAATTTTACTAAAAAACCTATTGAATCTAATATTGAACTCTGCCACTAATTCATTAGAACTTGGTAAATCCATTTATAACAAATCATGGGTCATTCTTATCTCCATACTATTTTTTGAATACTCTTTTAAATCATCCCATGATCCTATGCTTTCATTTGGTAGAGTTCTACACCAATCTCTGGCCTCACTAGTCAAAGATTACATAAAAAGCTTCATTACCACATCCTCATCCTCTACCTCAAAATCATCCATCAAATTTAAGAATTTTTTCAGATGTTATTCACTAGTCACACCATTATTTCTAGAAAATATTGTTAAATATGACCTTACTTCATTATAAATTTGATTAGGGTATCCAGAGATACCACAAAAATTCAATTGTTTATATCTTTCCATCTGCAAAGGCCTTTTGACTTGGATATTTCTAATCCTTGGCTTTGGCTGAGCATTTTGGTTTCTAGGATATTTTATTGTATGTTTTGGTTTTGATGCTTATGGACATACTAAAATCCTATGTTTGGTGGAACAATATACTGCATATGAGAACCCATTTGGTTATATCCTTAGTTTTTGGGTACATAATTTCCTATACTAAGGTTTTGTCCTATATATTGTTGTTGGGGTATTCCTCCCATACCAGTACCTTGTCATTGAGTATTCTATTGCAACTGACAGTTCTAAGTATGGTTTATTTGAGGGTTTACTGAAACAACAGAGTTTATAGGCATTGAAGTTGTACCAGAATTGTTTTTTTGTGAAGTAGAAGGATTAGAACTTGTTTGAGGGACACCTCCCACAATATTTGTATAAGGAATAACTTGTGATACAACATTAGCATCAAGGTTAAATGAGACTGTATGAGTCACTGTAGAGTTACTCCAAGTGTTTACACCTGATTTATAAGAGGGACATTTAAAGGATTATTGCTTCTAGTAGGATTATGTGGTTTTGATGATAAAGCACCATAGGAATTGTAGGATTCTCTCATACTTTCTATTATTTTCTTCATATTATATCTCATATTCATAGCTTCTCTTATTTTCATCTCTTCCAGTTTACTTAACTCAAATTAAAGATCATTTACTTATTTTAGTAATTCATCCTTAGTTTGAACTATATTCCCAGCTATAGGAGTTTGTGGGATGTAATTTGAGGGGTACTAGTGGTTGTAAACTGAGCTATACCAAACAAAAAAGGGTTTTGATAAGAAAAGTGAGTGCCAAACACAAAAGGGTTTTGATAAGAAAAGTGAGTTTGCTCCTGGATTGCAAGATTAGCATAAACATTTTCTATCTGAGTTACCCTAGGAATATTAAGATCAACTGTTTGATTTATGATACCATGCCTAAGATCATATTCCCTCTGATTCATTTTAATTTCTCTTTCAAGTTTTTCTTAGAAAGCTCTTTGTCACTTTGAATCTATCCAAAGTTCCTTTTTCTTTAGTTTTCTAATATTTATCTCTAGAATTCAAGGAGTTACATACCTAACTGGCAAACTAGTTGAACTATCATCACTACTTGCATAAATAAAATAGGATCTGACTTATATCTTTAGCTTTTCATGTCTACATTTTTTATTTTTTAGCTTTGTTTCAAGATTCTTTGTAGGATCACCCTTGTACAAATACCTCTTGCCTTCCATGCTGAGGAGAGCCCTTTGAAATCCTTCCTTTTTCAACTAGCCCTTTTAGAGGTATCATAATTACCACCCAAATTAATGGGAATAGTTCAAAATATTTTATAATTTTTTTAATGAAATTCAAAAATTTGATAAGATTTATTTAAACTTTCTTTCAATAGATAACTTGATAAATATCTAGAGCCAAAAAAAAACAAGGAATAACATCACTATTCGTGACGAACCTGAAAAAAATGGCGGAGCTAGGCGCGCGGCGTGAGGATCAGGGGAGAGATTTACAGGGGACAGTGCTTCAGGGAAGCAGGGGCGATGCCCAGTGGGACAGACAGAAGGAATGGAGAACCCGAAATAGGAAGGGGTGGGGAGATGAAATGGAGTGGGAGGAACCAATGGAAGAGTTTAGGGACAGGATTAAAAATGGAGGAATTGCATACGAAAATAATGGTGCATGGAATCAGTTCGGTTGTTACAGGCCACAGTGGGTGTGGGAGAAAGGGCGTTGGGTTGATAGGTGTTACTCGTTAAATGCTGGACAAAATAGGGAGGGCAGGTACAGGAACAAACAATGGTCGCAGGAAACTCCCAGATTTGGGAAAATGGTATATGACAAGACTCCAGGGTTTAAAAGCGGCAGACAGGAGCCCCCATGGATATGGCCTTACCGCTATGGGTTGCCCAGAAAGAAGGGAGGGAGAATGCAGGGTGTTGGTCAGCCAGTAAATAGAGATAAATTTCGAGGTAAGAGGTTTGGATGGGGTAGTGAAGAGATAAGCTTTCGCAGGGTGGAGGCAAGGCAATGGCGGAGAAAGGATATGGGCGCGGGCAGGAAGGATAAGGCTTCGCATCTGAGCAGTATTAAAGGTGAGTCATCGGTAGTTCCTAAACCCACATTATGTTTGGAAATAGATACTGTCAAGGAAACTAGGAATCTACTGAAAGATATAGGTTTGTTTATGAAATGGGGTGGGGGGTTTCCAATGAAGCAGAAAGAAATAAAAAACTGGTGTATGGAGAAATGGGGTAGTAAGATAGTGGTCAAGGCATTGCAAAATAATTTTTATCTGGTCACTTTCCCCACTCAAACGGAAAAAAACAAAGTAAGAAACTCAGGTCCATTCTTTATGGAAGGAACACAAATGCATTTCTTTGACTGGAACCCAAATTTTGACACGGGAAAACAAGAAATTGAGGAAAGCTCTACTTGGATTCGACTGTACAACCTACCATCAGAATTCTGGGCAGAAAATACATTGAAGGTAATTGGCAGGCACTTAGGGAAGTTTAAGTTTTTGGATAAAGTACAGGAAGACAGTATGAGAGGAACCTATTTTAGAATATGTATAGCGATCCAGCAGGGGACGGAGTTTCCAACAGAAATAGGCCTCGAGACAGATAGTGGAATTTGGAGGCAGAAAATAGTGAAAGAGGACAAACTTGGTCTCTGCCCGAGGTGCAAATCAGTGGAGCATGATGAGGAAAACTGCTCAGAGTGGGTGACAGCCAATGGTCTCAATATGTATGAAGGTGTGCGGGATAAGGGGAAAGCAAAAGTTAATGGTATACCATTGGGACTTCCACTTACGGATATGGAAAAAGAGTTGGTGGATAATATTTGGCCTCCAAGTATAGGTAGCGGGGTAGTGGGACAGGAAGATGGCAGCGGTGGAAATAACACGGATGAGGAGCTTATGGAAGGAACTCAATTTGTGCAAGGAGGCCCAGTAGCAGAAGTAGTGTTGGCTTGGAAAGAAGGGCAAAACATAGAGGACTGTTTGTTTTTAGCAGGATCACAGGGTTTGAGTTTGTCAGCAGGTGGGGTTGTGGAGGAAAAAAAGGTTTCAGAAGCAGAGGTGTTAGGAGGGGACCCGGATTTAGCAGGGGTGTTTGAGAAAGAAATTAAGGAAAATCAGGAGTTGGGGAGTCAAGACTCAGATTCGGACATGGATGGAAACTACGAGGAATCCCAAGAAGACATAATGGAGGAAAGAGGTTTGGAGCAAATACAGGCGGCCTATAAAACCCCTAGAATGAGGTCTTCCAAACAAAAAGGTCGTAAATCCAATAAGGAAAAACTAGCCATGGCTGGGCAAGCGAAAGGGCAATCAAAACTAAGTCAAACAATCTTAAGAAGCGGGAAGGAGCTGCCCCTTCCCGAGGAGTCATGAGGATCGTTAGTTGGAATGCTAGGGGCTTAAATGCCCCTAGCAAATGGCGCCTTTTCAGACGTCAAATAGATTTGAATAAACCAGATATAGTCTTTGTGCAGGAAACAAAATGGAATAGGTTGGAACAGGAGAATAGGATGAGGTTTTGGAGAGGTTGGGAAGGTGTTTTTGTGGAAGCGGATGGTGCTTCGGGAGGTATAGGAGTAATTTGGAACCCCGATAAGGTAAGCTGCTCACTTATTATGGGTAACCAGTGTTGGATGTTAGTCTCGGTGAGGCAGCTTCTATGCAATTTTGAGGTGAAATTGATAAATGTTTATGGGCCAATTGCCACAGCAGCAAAAAGAGAAATGTGGAGGTTGTTAACGGACACATTAAGTCAAATGAAGGATGAGCGGGTCGTGATAGGCGGGGATTTCAATGCCACTCTGAATAACGCAGAAAAACGAGGAGGTTTAAGTAATATAACCACGGTTCAAAAGGATTTTCAGGATTTTGTGGACAGTAATGAGTTAAGGGAAGTACAAGCAAAAAACGGTATTTACACTTGGACCAATAGAAGACAAGGCCATCATGGAATTGCCGAGAAGTTAGATAGATTTATGTTATTTGGGGATTGGAATCAGGCTGTAGGCTTGGTAGAAGCCTCCATTTTAACTTTCAGTGGGTCTGATCATTTTCCGATTCAACTTTCAATTTCAAAAGATGATTTCCAAGGAGGCTCACCCTTTCGTTTTGAAAAAATGTGGATTAGGGATCCGGGTTTATATGAGTTGATTTCTCAGTGGTGGGAAGAATTTCGGGCTGGAAAGCAATCTTACTTGTTCACTTTCCATAAAAAATTGTCCAATATCAAATCCAAACTTCGAGTGTGGAATAAGGAGCATTTCAAAGATATCTTTGAAGAAAGCGATAGAATAGAGACGGAGCTTAGAAGCCTAAATGAAAGAATTATTGAGAAAGGGATGGGCGTAGAAGAATTCTCGAAAGAAAAAGAACTAAAGGCTGAACAAACAGAAATTTTGGCTAGGCTGGAATGTCAGTGGAGGCAGAAATCAAGGGAATTGTGGCTTCGTGAAGGTGATAAAAACACAAAATACTTCCATAATACGACCTTAGTAAACAGAAGTAGAAACAGAATTGGTGAATTAGAGCGAGAAGATGGTTCAGTCATCCGAAATGGGGAAGAGATAAGTCAAGAAGCAGTCAGTTTTTTTGCAAACCTATTTTCACAAGATGTGCAGCAACAGGGGGCAGAGTGGAATGCAATTATGGGAAGAATCCCAAATTTAATATCAGAAAATGATAACAAGGAACTGCTTAAACCAATTAGCATGGAAGAGGTAAAGAAAGTTGTGTTTCAGCTGGGGGCAGAAAAAGCTCCAGGTCCTGACGGTTTTCCAGCCCTTTTTTATCAAAAATACTGGGAGATAATCAAGGATGATTTGACTAAGGCCGTGGAAGAGTCAAGAAGAAAAGCTACAGTTTTGGGGGCAATTAATCATACCTTTATTGCACTAGTTCCCAAGAAAAAGGAAGCCAAAAACATGGGGGATTACAGGCCTATTTCTCTTTGTAACACCCTTTACAAAATTATTGCGAAAACAATAGCAAATAGGCTGAAATTGGTAATTAACAAGTTAATTTCTGAGGAACAGAGCGGATTCATTCAAGGAAGGTCTATTGTTGAAGGTATTATAGTCGCTCATGAGACCATACATACGGCTAGGAAAATTAGGACCCCAAGCATGATAATAAAATTGGATATTTTAAAAGCATTTGACCGTGTGGACAGACAATTTCTGGCTGAGTTGCTGGTCAGGTTTGGTTTTGACAGTAAATGGGTGGATTGGGTAAAAAGTTGCATAGGATCTCCAAAATTTTCTGTTCTAGTAAATGGTGTAGCCAAGGGGTTCTTTAATTCTTCACGTGGTATTAGACAGGGGGATCCTTTATCCCCCTTCTTGTTCATCATCCTAGCAGAGGCATTGGGAAGGAGTATTAGTCAGGCAAGGGTAGAAGGTTCATGGAAAGGAATCGAAGTCACTCCTAGGGTTGAGCCAAGCACTCATCAGCAATTTGTAGACGACACTATTCTGTTTGGTCAAGCGTCAAGAACAGAGGCAAGGGTAATCAGGAGCTTGTTGGATGTTTATAGTAAAGCTTCGGGGCAGTCTATAAATTGGAGGAAGTCAGAAGTGTACTTTCTCAATGTACAACCAAGTCTACAAAGGGACCTAACTAGAATCTTAGGGGTAAGAGTGGCTGGCCTTCCCGGGAGGTTTTTGGGGATGCCATTGTTTGGTGGCGTTAATAAGAAAGGTTTCTGGGATAAACTTGTTGACAGCTGCAAGAAAAAGATGGAATTATGGAAAGGGAGGTGGCTTTCTTCAGCAGGAAGATTGTTAATGATTAAGGCAGTTTTGGCAGCAATTCCAGTTTACTCAATGGCTTGTTTAAAAATCCCGGCGAGCATAGTTGTCCAACTCAATCAAATTATGCGAAAGTTCTTTTGGAATGGGCCGAATGAAAACAATAAGGTTCCTCTTTTAGCTTGGGATAAGATTTGCATGCCACAAAAAGCAGGTGGGGCTGGAATAAGACAAATGAAAATTATGAATCTAGCAATGGGGGCGAAACTGGTTTGGATGATGTGCAAAGGAAATCAGAGGTGGGTCAGAATTTTGAGACAGAAATACCTGGCTTCAGATGATCCTGTTAGCATAGTAAAAATCAGGAATCCACCAAGAGGATCAGCCATTTGGAATTTCATCTGTGAGAGCAAAAATCTGGTATCTAAACATATCACTTGGGAAGTTCATAATGGGCAGAAGGCTTCGTTCTGGCATGACTCATGGAATGGTCATGCGAAATTGTGCAACAAACCGCAAATGGATGAGTTAAGGGAAGAAACCATCAGAAAGTGGGGGTCCAAGGTAAGCAACTATGGCAGTAGTGTCATAATAAATGGGTTGAGTAAGTGGATCTGGAAAGATCTAAGTGAAATCAATGCCCCGGTAGAGCAAAAGAATGCCTTAAATGCAGTGCTAAGGGAGAGATTCATTTTGGATATGGACAGTGAGGATGTTTTAAGGTGGTGTGCTTCTTCAGATGGTGAATACAAAGTAAAGATAGGCTATAAGATAAAAGAAAATGCAGAACCAGTCCATAGTTGGCCAATTCCCTTTTTCTGGGGAAAGGATGTTCTTCCAAAAGCGGGGGTGTTTTTGTGGCTTGCATTTCAAAATAAAGTCCTCACGCAGGACAGATTGGATTTGTTGGGTATCAAAGGCCCTAATAGGTGCATTCTGTGCAAGCAAAGTTTGGAAAATGTGGATCACCTTCTTCTTTCATGCCCGTATGCTGAGTACTGCTGGAAATCCATCATGGGCAAACTTGGATATCAATCTCCAGTCCCCCAAGGCCTAGGTACCTGGCTGTGCGCTTGGCCGAGAAAGCTAGATATGGGTGTCTTTAGTAGTATTTGGCAAATTATACCGTCCATGGTAAGCTGGGAAATATGGAAGGAAAGAAACAGAAGAATTTTTAGGGATCAAGCTATGGCCAGGGAAATGCTTTCGAAGAAAATCGAAGGATCAATAATAGAGCTAGTTAATGTGGCTGCAAGACGTAGACCTATTTCCAAAAATATCTTCACAAACAGGGATGTCGAGCTTTCGAATAAGTTTAAAGGGTTGAGTATTCCAACAATGGCTGGAACACAGTGTATAGAACAAAAGGCTGAATTAAGGAGGAAGACAGTATGGCAAAAACCGGAGGAAGGTTGGACCAAAATAAACTTTGATGGGGCTTCTTGTGGCAATCCGGGCTTGGCAGGCATCGGGTGTGTAGCTAGAAATTCGGAAGGTGTGGTGGTCAGGCAGAAAGCAAAATTCATAGGTCAGGCTTCAAATAATGAGGCTGAGTTCAGGGCTGCGCTGTGTGGCTTGGAGTTGGGAAAGGAATTGGGTGTGTCTAAGATTCATTTGGAAGGTGATTCACTCATCATAGTAAATGCGATTAGATCCAATTCAATCCCTAATTGGCTTCTGCGGAGATGGCTGAGTCCAATTTCAAGATTGATTTCTTCTTTCATGGAGTTTCGGATCAGTCATATTTATCGGGAGGGGAACACCTTGGCGGATAAATTAGCTAAGGAGGCGGCAGCAAGTATGGAGGCTGGGCTGGGTTAGGTCTGCACTTAACAGAAATATAATGTATTTGTCGTGGTGGTTTAGTAAGTCAAGGCAAGTCTGATGTGCTTTCACTTCTTCAAAGTAAGCACTAAATTCTCAAAATTCTGTTGAATGGTGTTAATAGGAAAGGTGTATTCCCAATCTGCTTAGATGTTCAACTGCTTCTGGAGGTTGGCTGTCTAGCTCAGGGAATTGGAACAGGGCATTCTCTGTAAATAGCACGTGGTGAATGCCAAGGGGAAAAAAAGAGAACACGCATTTTGTTCCTGCGTGGTGCTCTGCAATTAATCTGTTACAATAAAATAATCACAGTTTAATTTCAATGGTTGTTATGTCTGGTAAGAAGATGGTCGTGCCGGTTCATCTCAAGGATGTAAATCCTGGGCTTGGTGGTGTGTTGGAAGGTGGTTCTTCAACCGGTAAGGTAGCCCGATTACTCTTTGATGGCTGGGATATAAATCAGAAATTAAGTACAGGGAATTTTCATTAAGCAGTGGCGTTTGCATTTAGGATTAACTCAGAATGTTGTTATGCGGTTTTGGGGGATGTTGAAATGTTGAAGCTGTTATGTAATCCTTTTATGTTTCAATAAAATGGCGCTGGCCTTACCCAGCAATTTAACGATTAAAAAAAAAACTTGATAAATATCTGACTCAATTTTCCCAAATCTAGATCACTCAACAAAATGAGTAAATAAAATTTTACAAGTCTAGAATACCTAGGGCATGTATTATGACTTAGTATTGTATTGTCCCTAGTAGAGTTGCCAATTTGTTGGTGTTTCCAACTGATTGTCCATGTTTCTCTAAGGATTAGCTAGAACGTATAATTGAGAACCCTAGGTCAGTGACCAACAAATAGGAGACAAATTTTATAGTTGTTCTCCGTTGCACTTTAGGCTATACAAAACAAAGGTGGTTTTCCCTTCTCATAACATCATCTTGAATAGGACCAATTTTTATATTATAGGTGTTGCTAGCAAGGCTGAGGACCCTTTGATCCAAATCCAAATTGATAATTTAATGGATGGTCTCAATACTGTTGCTAATACTGTGGCAGAGGAAACCCTCAATCTGAAACAAATTATGGAGGGAAGAATGTTATCCCTTGAGGAGAAAATTGATAAAATTTGGAATGTTGTTATGAAGAGTGGAGATGACCCTAAAGTCTTGACTATGTCGTGTTAGTGTAATTAATTAATTATTACACTAGCATAAGTTAACTTAGGTCATATATCATTTAGTCCTAGGTTGCATTTTAATAAATCATTTAATAATGGGGTAATGTCCCCTTCCTTGTTTGTAGGAGATAAGATTCCTTCTAGAAGATGAGTTGTACTTCTAGAACTTATCTCAACATTTAATAATTTTCTAGATAGTGTTCACATGTTGTTAGATCAAGACACATGGCAACATCATCTTGCATCTTGCATCTCTCTCGTGCCTATATATTCAGGGCATTTGTACATTTGTAATAATCTCATAATGTAGATCAATATAGAATCTCCATTGTGCATGCCTAGTTGCAACACTTTTTGTGTGGTTGATTATCTTTCCTGGCAAGGGTCCTCCATTGAAGACTCCAAAGCTTCAGGGACTGTGCATCCATAATCTCAACATGGTATCAGAACTTGTCTAGTGAAACATCAACCCTCGATCAAGAAAGTTGGTGTGCGAGATTCTTGTAGGCTTGAAGGTTTCCATTGTTGGCTACTTGACTCCACCCAAGGACCAAGCTGATTTCTGAAGTAGATAGAGTCAAATCCGAGCTCTCCATTGTCTTCAGAAGGCCTCAAAACCCAAGGATCACCTGCTCATTCATCAAAATTAGAGACATATCATATGGGAGCCATATGAGGTATTATCTAGGGTTTGCATTTTTTGTACTATCTATACAAATCTATTGTAAAAAAAATCTTCCTTTCAATCCTCCACCATGGAAATTTTTTTTTAATAACATGCTATTTTTATTTTATCATTTGGGTGAAATTTTCAATAGTTCGGGCATAAATTAATCTGTAGTGGCATCGACTGGCATTTAAATATGCAGTCAACATATTTATTTTTGTGGTGACTATAGTGTTTGGGTTTATATTTTTCTCTGTTGGCATTCATTATTTATGCAGGGTTAAATATATTGGCTTTTTAATTTTTGAATTACAAATTTTGCAATATTCAAAAAATTTTATAGTTGGCATTCTGTTGACCAGTCGGCCCTGTCACATCCATCGACATCACCTCGGCGTCACCCTACCGGTTGATCCATCGCGGGCCCTCCACACACTGTCAGTGTCATCATTCTGTCGGCCCTATCTCGTCGGTGTTCCTCACCCACCAGAGTTCCTTTCCTGGCCCCCTGACCAACATTCACTACTCTGTCGACGACCCTAGCACCCGCTGCAAACCTTGGTCACCTGGAGATCCGACGGCTCTGCCAATCCCGAGCAATGCCACTAGAACCGATGACCACGCCACCCATTCCGTCGCCGACAAGCCGCTCTACCGCCACCATATCCAGTGGTGAGTTTTTTTAAAACTATCAGCCTACCCCATGGTCATATCAACGACGGGGGCCCAAATTTTTTTTCCCTAGGGTGCTTAATTCTTGCGCTTAATTAGCCTATTCAGTTCCATTCAACAATTTTTCTTCCGAGGGCCATATCTTTGTGCGATGGTATCAAAAATTTGCAAACGAGATACCAACGGAAAGGGAATTTCAAGTACTTTCCAGTGGTGACATTAGTTCTATGAAATTTTTCTTGCAGAAAAATCTATAGTCAATTGAAGTCAAAACCCTAATTTGGACTCAGAGGTTCATATCTTCGCAACCGCTCATTGGATTTCAATGATTCCAATGGCATCAGGAAGTATTTTCAGAGCTTTTTTCATCAGTCCAAACCCCTTGATCAGTTTCAGCTCCAGGTACTCTTGCATTGATTTTTTTCAGTTTGGTGCATTTGTTCAACAACTTGGATATCCTAAAGCTTGGGAAAATATTTTTTGATTCGAGTAGCATCACTTCAGTTGTACATCATCCTTGGAAGACTTTATTTTCTGTTGAAGGTCATTGTCTTTGTATTTTTGGAGAAAGTTCATTATGGGGCTTGCATATACTCCTTCTTTGGTTATGTTGCACAAGGGAAACTATCAACAATGGTAGGATGGGATCAACCACCATCTCCAATCACTTGATTTGTTTCCTCATCTATATGGTATAGTTCCCCATTCAAGTAAAGGTATTCATGAATTTTCTTGGAGTTTCAGCAAATAGATTGTCTTGGAGATCATTGAAATACAAGTTGATTGTGATGTTTTGAGTACTATTGATCATTGTGATTGTCCTCACATCCTTTGGACTAAGATTTGGGAGATATATGGAGATTTAGACACTCCACACTTCCCCGATGGTCAAGATTCAAAATATCATTCTTCAGATCAGGTACCCCCTGATGATATTGTTGTGTAGGAGGTTGATTGCCTTAAATCTTCTGAAGAGGTTGACAAGGTTCCCTTGGGTGCTTCTTCTCCATCAGAGACAGTTGGTATCCCTTCACATTCAGTGATTCCTTGTTCAGATTCATTGATTGAGGCTTCCACTATCATCATTCATCAGGACACCTTCAGTTTTCCAGACTTGATATCACATGATGGCTTTGTTTTAGGTATCACTGACTTGGCTACTTCTACAGGTTTGGAGGACATTCTTGAGGGGGTATCACTCCTTTATTTAGATCCCCCTTTGGAGAGTTTTCTTGAGTCTCCTCATCCCTTTGTCTCAACCTTGATTAGGAATCCAGAGACTATCTTGGAGGCACTTGGTTTCTCTTCAGAGATTTCATCTTTGAAACTTCTTCCCTGTCATTCCATTCAAGATTTGAGGTTTCTTCAGGATCCACCATTGGATTTTTTCTTCCTAGCGGGAGACTTGTGGTTTGGACACATTTGTTGCTTCAGACTTATTTCAGTGGTTTTGAAGACACTTCATTCAAGTGGGGCTATCAAGTCTCCATCACATTCATCATATTCATTCCATCTCAGTCTTTGGATATTGTTCAGCATCAGTTTCTGCATCATCCTGGTTTGTCACCCTCTTCATTGATTGTAGCATCTTCATCATCAGGAAAGGAGACTCATGAGCAGAGTTCAGAGACATCATCATCCATATTCATCCTCCCTTCCTTCAATTCCTATCCAAAATGGGAAGCATCACTCCACTTGCACTTGGTTTTGTTTCTTCCAAAAGGGAGACAAGTTGTTTGTCGACATTGGATCATGTTCTGTCTTCAGACACTTACCATCTTTGCAAGTGTTCACATCTTCTGGGGGGGATATATTGTCTCTCTCTTTCCTCCCTATGGGGGGGCTATTGTATTGTATCCATGTGACGGATGGTGTACTTGGGGGGTATTTGGGAGTCCTCCATCCTTCCCATCCTATCTCACATTTTTTCATTTCATCTCCTTTTTGGAGAGGGGTTTTGTTCCCACTGGATTTTCCCCTTTTCTCTGGTTATGGGAAATTTTCTACATCTTCTTGTACATGGGTACCTAACATGGCCTCATAGCCGGGACCCATCATCATCATCATCATCATCATCATCATCATCATCATCATCATCATCGATCATCATCTTTGCATAATCATTGCATTTTCCTCCCTAAGTTGAACTTATGGGGGGTGCTAGTGTAATTAATTAATTATTACACTAGCATAAGTTAACTTAGGTCATATATCATTTAGTCCTAGGTTGCATTTTAATAAATCATTTAATAATGAGGTAATGTCCCCTTCCTTGTTTTTAGGAGATAAGATTCCTTCTAGAAGATGAGTTGTACTTCTAGAACTTATCTCAACATTTAATAATTTTCTAGATAGGGTTCACACGTTAGATCAAGACACATGGCAACATCATCTTGCATCTTGCATCTCTCTCGTGCCTATATATTCAGGGCATTTGTACATTTGTAATAATCTCATAATGGAGATCAATATAGAATCTCCATTGTGCATGCCTAGTTGCAACACTTTCTATGTGGTTGATTATCTTTCCTGACAAGGGTCCTCCATTGAAGACTCCAAAGCTTCAAGGACTGTGCATTCATAATCTCAACATGTTGGACTCTACGATGGCTATCTCCACTGGGACTATTGTTAAAAAGAGAAAGGAAAATGTGTCTACTGATGTAATGGCTACTGAGGGTAAGCTGATGGCGAAGGATTATGCTGCTGAAAAGGGTGTCGCTAAAGGTTTTGTTTTGAGTTGTGAGGTTAAAACTGGTGGGCCTAGGGTTAGGACTAGAAATAGAATGAAAATCAAGCTGGGGCCTCTAGTATTGAGGTTTCTGAAAATGGGGTTAAGGGGTAGAAGCTTACTGCTAGTGAGATGGAAGCTATTGAAATTCTGAACAATATGTAGTGGTGTTGGCCGGTTTCCTTCTTTTTGGCTATTTTTTGGCTAGTGGTTTACTGACGATGGGTTGATGGTTGTTTAATGTTTTTTCCTTTTTACATCAGCTATTCTTTTTTGTAAAGGGTTTTAGGCCCCTTTAAAACCCGTCTTTTACGTCTAATCAAAACATCATCTTGAATTATAGAAATGTTTATAATGATGTCAAAATGGATTACAATCTTCACACTAACAATTTTTAAGAGGATGAGACAGATGGGATAAATTATCTTCAAAACCCTCTATAGATTTATTTTATAATGGTGTGAAATGAGCATAAACAAAAGATAAATGATAGTAAAGGTAAATTTCAATTTTAAAGTTGATTCTACTTAGGCTTGAATTATGTGAATTAATTTGACCGGTGCCTTATCCATTGCAAAATCAAGAAATAAAATAATTCCTTTGAATCACAAACCAAATAAATAACTCAATGGTTTTACAATCTTACTTCCTTACAATAAGAAACCAATAAGTGGACTATACAATTAATCTTATTTAAAATCCCTCCTGCAACTAAAACATCTTCAAGCATCCAATTGAAAAAAAAATTAATACATCACTTGAAAAAAAGCCAACAATTAAACATTCATCACAAAAGCTGTGTAATGAGAATCTCAAAATATCTTTGATTGTTAAGATTCAAAGGTTGTTGTATTACAATATAAAGACATTAATGGTATGACTCGTATTCATATAATCAACATAATTGAGTTGTTTGTTGCTAGTATAGAGAAAAAATTCAACATTCTCTTTTTGAATTTCAGAGGACCTAATTATACAAGAATTAATTCTATATAGACCTTTTCTCAAAACCTAAAAACTAGAATTATCGAATTTAAGGCTCAAAAATCCCTTTTATAAGAGTAACGAAGCAACAAGAGAAAAGCCTTATTCCACTGCTTAATTCACTAAAGACAAAATTCAAGTGATGGCACTTTACAAAAGGAAAAAATACATTTATACATGAGGAGTAACTGCTCAAAAAGTGGTTGAAGATCTTTTGGAGTATTTACATTGGCGTATGGATTTGATTTCTTCAAAATTGCTCCTTGAAGATGACAAGACATTTCTGATATTCCCTTCCTTATATGCTAATGTTGCATTTATGCTAGCTGGTGATGATAGATTAGAACACAACTCAAATCTTTGCACCATCCTTTCCTTTATCTTCACCATGCTCTAATGACATGTCATCTCTAGGTGGGCGAAATTGATTAACTTTAACCATATAAGCCTTGTAGTCATCACCCATCAAAACTTGGACCATGTCAGAGAAGCCCATCATGTTGTACTCCAACTTGGATAGAAAATCCATATTAAGATTTAATTGCTCTAGATCAATTTCACCATCTTTATTTATCTTAATATACATAGGAGTGAGAATATCAACAAAACTTGTCCTCCACTCCTTGCAGAACTTTATTTCTCCATCCTCACCCAAAATAGGAGGCATATGGAATTCCTCAAAACCTTGAAAAGAATTAAACTCTCTTTTTAGAATATCCTTGTAAATAATATGATGAATAATAATGTCATCTAAAAAATTTGATCTACCAAGAACATCAAAAATCAAGTTATAATAAAAATTGGAGCTTTTAACAATATTTTTCAATAATGAAACTCCAGGGGCCCAACTAATCTGAAAACATTTTAGCCTAACTTCTACTTGAGTATGGCTAGCCTTAAGATTCTATAATTTTCCCAAAAATTATCTATTAGGTTCAAAATGTTTGACAACTTATAACCCAAAATGTTGTCAACTATATCAAACATCTTTTTTGTTTCTCCTTCCCTTATTTTTTTGGCCTCTTCCCTACTTTGTTTGAGCTTCTCTTTTAAGATTTGAACCTCAAGGGTCAAGATTTCCTTTTCTTGTGATCCTTGGGCCTCAATGACTAGTTGTGGAGGAGGCAACAACCCTATATCCATATTCAATTGTTCATGCAATTTTGAATTTATTGCATTAGCCCTATCCAAGTCCCCTTGTAACTTCTTCACTGTCACTTCAGTGAATAGTGTTGCATTTACTATAAGAGATTATTCTTGGGTGGAACTTGTATCCCCTATTCTTCTGATAATTAAATTTCGAGTGAGCTCACTAGGATCATTTATCACCTAGGTTTTGTTGGTCTTTGAGAAGACAGACCAAATTATCAAGGTCTCATGCCTTGGGTTGAATCTTGATCCAAAATAGAGGGTGTCAGTTTGCTCCTCTAAATTCAAAACTATATCATCTCCTCCCTAACTTCTAATGGTTTCAAATACAATGACAGATGACATGTCCTATCCTGGTAAAAAAAGGAATCATGCACTTCTCACCAATTCTCTGCCCCTCTAAGGGGTCATAGACTCCATTTCTTTGCTAGTTTTTGTCTAAAATTCCTCAATTATTTCTTTCCTTTTTCCCTTTGTGAGGATTTTTTCTCATACCTTATGTTGTAATTCTTCTCCTTTATTTTTAAGGACAAAGTCCTTAAATTCCTAAGTACTGATAAATTGGTCATCATGCATAAATTCAGTACAAGCATGTGCCTTGATATCATCTATTATTTACTTTCCTATCTCAAAATTGATGATTAATCTATCATCAATGGGTCTCTCAATTATAACCCTAAGTGGAGTATGCATTATATTTTCTATGTCTCCATCATCAAAAACTTCATCAAGACCAATAGGGTAATCTACTAGAGGTCTTGTAGTTGGTGCTATTTGTTGCAAGGGGGTTACTTATTGTGGACTTTGTAGTATAACCCCCTGAGAAAAGAAGGGGCTAAGATTAATTGGTGGGAGAGTAGGTACACTTGAAAGCAACTTGTTGGTATTATCCAACATTGTCATACTCATTATGGGATCTTTGATGTATGAAAATTATCCCTCATCAGATGGATCTGCCTACTTGCTCTTATTCTCAGTCATTTGAATTCTAACCCATAGTGCCCTCATTTTTGCAGCCTCCTTCTCTATTGAACAATTCCTAATCAAATATTCAATATTGTCGAGTTCATGTACAAATAATGTCAATTTGTAGCTAATTCTTTGATCATATCTAAATTGTTCAGGATAACATCTTCTAACTTCATCCACCCTCATTCTGTAAGGCAACATGTATGGTTGTATATGTTTTTGATAAGTTTCTAAAGCTCTAATATATTGGATTGTTCATAGGTTGAAGAGCATATATTAGATATCATGATATTCCCTTGATATATAATTTTTTATTATATTGTAAGCACAATTTAATGTTAAAATCATGAGTATTTATTTAGAGATTGGGTATTTTTACCTAAAAGAGTTTTACTAAAATGCATATGGTATTATATCATGGGTGTTTCTTCTATCTATTCTCTCTTTTCCTTTCTCCATTATGCTTCTTTTTGTGTTGTTTACAAGTCATTATGCTACTAAAATTTTGATAGATTTTAAACTTATAACACTATAATCATAAGATTAATTTAGAAATTATTTCATTTTTCCCAACATATAAGGGATTTAAGAGATATGCAAACTTTGTGTGACCATAACCCAATATAAATATGATTATAAATAACCTATTACTTTTTTTAAGCATTTTATTGGATTACATAATATCTAAAGATATTGATAATCACCATTTGATGGTGTATCAAAGTTATTATACACCTTGATTTACCAACCTCACATATGAAACATGGTCAATAAGTTCAACTTTGTGTTCCTCAAATGGTAATCTTAGCATACCTAATGTATTTACAAATTATTGCCCACTACATAAATTGTTGATGAAAAATTATAGTACTAAAGTTATATTCTCACTTCTAGTGCCAACCCTTTAATCTTCCAATATAGCATGTATATGTGGATTTTTTTTAAAATTGCCTCATCAACTGAAATTTCTTCCAATATAGCATGTATATGTAGATTTGAAAAAAATTAGCATGCCTCCCTAGATAAAAACTCTTATCATACTCAAGGTGATTCATCTTTCAATGCAATCAATTCAACTTCCAATTCACCATTTAACTTAACTAATCAATAATTAGCAACATCAAGATACTTTTCTTGGTCGATGACTTGCTATATTTTTAACATGTGAAAAAGTGCACATAAAACTAACCATTGCATGAAAATAAATCATGTGTGTGGGCTTAAGATTAAACTACACATTCTTACAAGTATGTTCTTAGATGATAAACCATCTACATAAGTTGTAGACCTTTTTGTGTGATATCTAAAGTCAATTCACAAATAATGCAAACTTGTATGAAGTTTGAAATCACCCCAAAGTCTTCAACTTATCAAACCACATATGCATAGAACCAAAAAAAAAACTATCAAAGAAAAAAATACTAAAATATAGCTAAAACATTACACACCAAAAATATATTTGAATGATGGAAGATTGTGTGACCTCTTAGATGCTCTTGCATCACCAAGTAAGAATAAACACACATAAATTTTTAGATATAAGTTAATGTTGGAGTATTACATCATTAGATAGTTTAGTGTAGGTTAGCTTAAACAAAAAAAAAAAACATGTAATTGTTAACTTACAATAAATATAGATTAATTTTTAATTATTAAATTAATAAGCTAATTTAGTTTTGAGAAGTTACATTCTCAAATTTTAACACAAGAAAAGAAAATGATTTAAAATTTTGTTTTTAGTGTAATGAAAATTATCCTGGTGAATTCAATCAAACAATTATTTTGAGTTTTTATGAGTTATAATGACATATTATATACTCTACCATTTCAATATGGTACTAGAGCAATACTGATAATTTATTGTGAAGCATCAACAATGGAGATTGATAAATGTAGTTTTGTATACCACAAATTTCTTAACGTACTACAACACTAATAGTAGCTAACCAATCTAGTTGGTTGTATAACCATATAATTCTTTGTGATGGAAGGTACCACATTATCAAATCCATTTTTTGTTCCATATTTCAAGAAGTTTTGAGCAATTTTACTCTTCATGTTGGGAAGGAAAACTCATGGCAGTCGTATTATTTAACAAGTGTGAAAAAGGAGTTTGAAATATTTGTCAGTGGCTAAAAATCTTAAGAAAGTCTATTATGTAGTTGGATAAGAAAGGTGTGGAGATTAGAGTAGATGAGAAGTGGCAATTGTAGGTGCAGTTCGCTATAATAACAAAATAACCACAATTTGTTTGTTGTTGTGAGGATGTTAATAAACCATTTTGCATCTTGATATGCAAATGTTTCTAAGGGTGCATAGTGTGATTTTGAATCGTTCGATTGTTTCATAAGTTTTAATTTTGATTGGTAGTTGTAGACACTTAAAAATGTCCTGAATGATATCATGCACTCAAATCAAGTATACTAACATCGTTTCATCCTAAAACCCATCCTCTTTTCACTTAATTGATTAAATTAGCCCAGCTATTTAATTAATTATGTCATTTTCATCTATTGGTCTAATTAATCTAATTGAGCTAATTCACCACCTTTTATGCTAACATTTCATCTTATTAAATTAAATGCATCAAATTATTTAATTTAATCCCTAAAGCCCTCTTATTTAATTAAATAACCCTAAGTCATTTAATTAAATATCATATCACTTTCTCCTTTTTCATTAAATCATTTATTTAATGAATATCATATAATTCTCCTAATTTGCATAATTGAAACTTTGTTTTAATTATCAAATTACTAATTAAATCTAATCTTCCCACTTGCAAGGGAATATTCCAAGGGAATATTCCTTTTTTGCACATTCCTCCAAAAGGAATATTCTCATAGGATATTCATTCCCCTTTTGCACATTAAAACTTTGTTTTAATTTACTAAATATCTAATTTTCCTCACCCATAAGAATATTCTTTGAGAATATTCTCTTTCTTCACTCATTTGAAAAAAGGAATATTCCTTTTTTGCAACAAACTTTCAACATGACTTCTTATGCAAGTTTTGAAAGTGTGTTTGGATGAATGTAAGCCTTTGATTAAATATCATCTTGTACCCTCAACCCTTGATGGGAATCCATGATCCATGCCTCCATTTTCCTTGCTTTTTGACCATTGATTAGCTTTTTCAATCTTAGCCCTTCATTTTTCATTTGTCCTCCTATAAATAGGTCACTATTTGGAGACAAATGGATCCATCTTTTAAGAGAAAACTTATGTTGTTAAAATCACTTTCACTTGCACTCATATTTAGCACTTATTTAGCATCTTTTTAACTTAATTTACTTAGATCATTAGCTTAAACTCCATTTAGATTAGCTTTGCACACGTCCATATTGATCATCTTAGCATATATCATGTTAAAATAGCTTACATCATGTTAATTTAGCTTTAAATCCTGTTTTTATACACATCTTTCATCGATTTTGTCGATTCTCTTCAATAGAATTGATCAAAACAGGCTCATTATCCACAGGATTGGGAAAGGGTCACCATTCCACATCAATGCAACACCACTCCCACAATAGGATAAGTTTCAATGGATTAGAATAGGTGTTTTTGAAGCTTTCATGATTTAATATGTTTTTGATTAGAGGTAAAGCAAGTTTTGAAGGGGACCTAAAACCCTTTACAAAAAAGGAAAGTTGTATCAAAAGATAACTAAACAAAGTAGTCAACAACCAACACACAACAAAACATCAGCAAGATAGTTGCCAAAAAGGAGGAAAAAAAACAAAAAACTACATATTCTTCAAAATATTAGTAGCTTCCATGTCACTCTCAATTATCTTTTGTTGTGCATCCATGACTTTAGAACTCTCTTTGGCAGAGACCCCAGCTTGCATCTTGGTCTTGTTGCTAGTTCTAGTACTGGGCCCCAAAACACTTACCTCTTTAACCAAAACATCCTACGAACCAGTACCCTTATCAGCCGGAGCTTCCTCCACCATTTGCCTTTCCCCAGCAGCTTCATTATCACCAGGAGCTCCCTCCTTCCATTTCTTAGCCTTCTCATTGGGAGTAGAAAGACCCTTAGCCTTGTACCTCATAGTAGATTTAGTAACTTTAGCAACCTTATCCAACTTCATGCTAACCTTTTCCATCTACTCTTCCAAAGTCACAATTCTTTGTTCAAAAAATTTCTTCATCTTCAACATCTCCTAAGCCACAATCTTTAAGGAATCATACAGCTCGTCAACTTGAGTCTATATAGAAGACTGCGAAGATTCCCCAACTTTGCTCACAGCTCCCCGAACCCTCACATTGGTAATATTGAGCTCATGAAAAACCCATTTGAACAATCTGAAAAGGGAAATAGTTCCCTCCTTAGCCAGACCCAAAAAATTAGGCAACTCCTCCTGGTCAATGTTAAACACATCCCTAGCCTCCTCATCACCCTCCTCGGAGACACTATTCTTATCCTGGCTCCCACAAACCTCCTTACCTTTAGCCCCATCCACCAACATTTAAATTTTATGGAGAGAGCTAAAATTATCCTCAGCCATCGACCTCCTATTTTTCTTGTCCATTTCCTCAACAGTGAAATCTATAGCAACTTGTCTACCTCCAATCTTGGGAGAAGAAACAACATTCTCCTCCTACACAAGGCTAGTGGGTCTCATAGCCAATTTATTACGGCTACCCTCCTTCAAATCCTTATTTCTCTTAGATCTCGAAGCAGGGGGTGTAGGAGACACCTCCTCGGTAGCATCAATCATATCTTTCAATATGGTAGAGGGGGCAACAGGCCAAGTTTTACAAGGTTTTTCACCAACCCCATCCTCACTGCAAGTCTCATAATCCTTCAGGTCAAGAACAAAGTAACCTTTCCCACTCTTACCTAGAGTAGTGGGTTTCGAATACACTTCCATAGAGGCCTGAGAATCAAGAACATAATCGTCATCCTCTTCTGACTTAGATTCCTCCTCTAAAACCACTTTCTTCTTTTTCCCTTTTGAACTCACATGTTCCTCCTCCAACACCATTTCATATTCCAAGGCCGATTTCTTTTGCTTACCTTAGGATCCATTACAGGTTGCTTAGGAAGCACAAATTCCTTTGCATAATCCGTTATGAACAGAATTAACCCAACATGTAGCACATGATTCTTAGGATTTCTTTTGTAACCCTTAAGACCATACTCCAAAGAAGCCAAAAGATAGAAAGGAAAGGAAATTTTCTTCTTATGATATGTTAGTTTTAATGGATTCCTAGTTTAGTTTTTTATTGAATGATCTTATTGGACTGATGTTTAGTGGCTTGAATACGCTTCGTATCCTCATGGATCAATTGTAGTTGGCCCATACTAATTCATCGGTCATAGTAGTGTAGTGTTATAAATTTTCAACCTTGATAACTTCACACTATATTAACACCGTATTTTTCCTATAACATTAATTATATTAATAATTTATTCATTTCAGGGCGAGATTAAGAAAATATATTAAAATCCCCAATATCTTGATAAATTTGGGCCTAAATCGCCCAATCAAGGGCAAGGGAAACCTTGACCTTAAAGGTGACCTATTTCAAATTTTAATTCTTTAGTGTCAGTATTTGGAGAATTAAAAAGGACCCTAGGTTGTCCTATAATCAAAAATATCAATTGGGATGCATACATAAACAAGTTTTCTTCTCATTTGAACATTAGAATTTATTATGATTAATCATGCACTATCATGCTCTTGTGAAGATATATTGATTTATCCTCTACATGCTAGCTACAACAATCTATTGTATTATATGGACTAACCCCTTGTGGTTCTTCAAGTAATTCAAGCATCCATCAAACAACCTTTGGTGGCAACTTATGGCATGAACATCACTTTGACAGAGATTTCATACCCAAGGTAACATTATCCATTTTCATTTGCCATTACAATCCATTATGGTTTATTTGGCCTTTGCCTAACCTAGAGTAAGCCCTATTTATCATCAACATATTTTTTGTGAAGGCGGAAACACCAAAATGAGGTTTGACTTAGGTAAGCCCCTATACAACACAACCTCCCCCACTCTTTTCATGTGTGTAGGTTACATCCAAAGGTTTCATCAATAGACAACTACAGGAAAATATAATGCAGACTATAACCTATCATCTAAAGTTTTCAAACTCTACAAATTATCATCTTTGGTCAAGGGCACCCTCGCCCTTGACCCTCAAATTTAGTCTCATTTTTAAAGAACATGTTCTATGTTACCATTTTCCATATTTTTAATTGATCCATCAATTTTCAATTTTGTTTGTGTGATAAATTATATTCTTAGATCTAGAGTTCATGTCAAATAGGTTAATTGAAATATATATCAAATCTCTCCTCTTAACATAAAAGAACAAAACCCTAACATATTAACTCTCCATTATGGCAGCTAGCCAATCATCAAACCCTAGTTGGTTTGTGTTCTAATGTAGGACAAGAAAATAAGTTGATCCCAATTAATCTACTTGTTGGATTTAGGATATGTTTTTTAACTCTACAAGTAGTAATCCAACATTGAGTAGTTGGACAAAAACAATGAAAGACCAATAGAAAAAGGCATGTCTCTAAAACTTAATACATAGTAAGAGTTGTAGGTAAAAATGATTTATTACATATTCATTTGGAGTCTACTAAATCATAGAGGAAGTGTTGGCTCTGTGGAGGTTTAGGTAATAAATTATTATATTGCCTTTATTTTGAAGTGGCATTGAATTTTTTTTTTTAATAAATAGTGTTTGGAATAAAGGGTTTTATCATTTTTGGATAATGTGGGTTTATATTTTTAGTCTTTCAGGTTTTGTAATGGAGTAATAACAATTTTGGTAGGAGGTTTAGTTGATTTCTAAGATGTTTATGGTTTAAAATGTGTAGGCATTCTCATATGCATCCTAGAAACTACACGAGAGGTATAAGTATTATAAAAGGTACACAAAATATAATTTATTGGCTCATTTTAGTCAAAAGGTGTTTTAAGAATAATTTGGTCATATTGTAAAAGGTGCATTTTTTGTTGATTTTGACACCTATTATTTGCATCTAAACATGCCTACATATAATTCCTATACTATTTCCATCTAATTTCACCTAAGAGGACTTTTAGAGAATTGAATGCTACATCTAGGCATGTTTTGGGATCGGAAAATGTGGGGTTCACATGAAAAAAAAACTAGGGATGAAAACATTAGGGGTAAACAAGGGGTAAAGGGGTCAACAACATAGGAAACATAAATTGAAAGGATATGACATGGGGTGGAGATAGTTCAATTAAATGTAGAATAAAACTCAAGAAACATAAATGAGGATTAGAATAACATATTAAGAGGAACAACTTGGCTATGGGACAACACATGCTAGGAAAAAATCCTCAAAACATGGCATAACACACACAAGGTGAAAACAAACTAAAATTATGATAAGTGTGTGATGATGGTATACAAATACAACTTAAAATTATGATAAGTGTGTGATGATGGTATACAAATACAACTATCACAATATTAAATAAAGAAAATAAAAAATGGTTCACCCTAGTTGGATCACATATGCCATCATTAATTGGTGATATGTAGGTTCTACAAGGAGAATCATATGAAAAATACTTGGAAGTGTCACATGAAAGTTTGGTGAAGAATGTCGAGGTAGGATGAATATCAAAATTGTACTTAGAGGGACATTTAATAATTATAAGAGTGGATTTTATGTCAATAGAACCATAAATAGAAAGGGGAGAAATTGTAAGTTTTCAATATTGATATTAGTGTATGAATCATGGGAGAATGATAAGTTATGTGTTGTGCTTAAGTTTTCAAACCAATCAATATCACTAGAAAGAAGAGGATATACATCATCAAGAATAAGAAGGAGAATATTCAATGAGGTCTTGAATTTAGTTGGTAGAATAACCTAATATTTGATGATAGGAATATGATAAAAGAATTGATCAATTTTACTTAACAATTTTTGAGATGGGAGATGTGGAAGAATGATTAGTTTATGTCCAATAATCGAGGCAAGAGTTTTTTAAGAGAAGTAACCAATGGTGTATACTTTATTTATTATATCATATTTTGAAAGATAATATAACAATCAATTAGAGAAGATTCATATGTAGATTGTAAAGAGGAGAGGAGGGAGTGTCCCCAATTTGAGTGGGTATTTTTTCAAGTTTTATGGCGTGCATAACTAAGATAGAAAGAGAAGTTTGATTAACATGAAGTATTTTCTCTTGGATATGAGGTATAAGGTTTTTGATAAATATATGTTTAAGTATAGAATTAAGATTATGGAATTCCATGTGAATAAATAACGAGAAAAAATGATAAGTGGTCTTGAAAAATTTTAATAGGATTTTGTTTGCAATGTGTGAGCTATGTAAGGGAAATGTTTGGTTTGATGTTAAATTGCAAATGAAGAGTAAACACATGAAAAATATCAACAAAAGGGTGTAGAGAGTTAGGAGGTAAAGTATAGAACTAATCTAATGTATTTCCGATCAATATACTAGGAAAGTGTTCAACCAAGATGGGATCATCCTAGGTAATAGTTTAACAAAGGATATAGAAGTATCACACATGATGTATGAGATCTCCATGGCCATTATGGTTATCAAAATTCAATGATTATATCTTAAGAGGAGAATGGTATTTTAGGATGTTATATGAAAGGGGTGATGTCATTCATTAAGGTATCATATATAAAGGATCAAGAGGAGTGAGGGTCTCCAGTTGTACCTCTAGATAAAGGGGTGATGCCATACATTAAGGTGTTGAATGTGAAGGAGTATGAGGGGTGAGGGTATCTAGTTGCACATGTAACTTCTTAAGCTTAGTATAGACATATGTGCAATCAAGAGGAAAGGAATACATATCATGTTGTGAATAAGGTAACACCTTATGGTGAGGAGTGTATGTGACACACATATTTGAGTAAGTACTATATTAAGAGGTATAGAAGATGTAATAATCACATGAGAGGTGGGAATAAGGGTTCTTTCATAGGAGGAAAAGTCGATAAAGATGGTGTACCCTTATAAGTGGAAGAGGATAATGGTAATGTTACCCAATTTTCACCTACGAGCTCAATCAGGGGAAATTGTGTTTTAAATTCGGCACGTGGATTAAATGTGGCTCGCATAAGGATTGAGCCCAGTGTGTAGGTGTTCGGTTTTCACTGGGAAGGTCTTCATCTAATGCTATTTCACAAGGAAGTATATTGGAAAGCATGCCTCAATCAGATTTGGCACAAAACTCCCCAGAGAATAAAGTCGTTGAGACCAGCCGAATGTCTTGCCGACCGGCTATTGTGTTATATTCATTTGAGTTACCCAAGTTGCCAAGAAATTTCGATCACCATGAGTTTTCATATAACTCCCCACTTGGGAGGTCTCGCTGACCCTTGTTCACAAGGTTAGCATCGGTGTAATATCTGCACTCAGGGAGATGTCATGCCGACTGATGGAGGTCTCGGCGAGGGTGTGTGCCTTCGCTATGATGTCCCCCTGACTTGTTGGGGTCTCGCCGACAGAGGGTGTTCGGGGTGATTTCTCGCCGACCACGTGAAGTCTCACCGAAAGAAGTTGCACTCGGGGAAAGTCTGTGGCTTCGGCGTGATGTCTTGCCAATGACCGGTGGTCTCGCCGAAAGGAGGTGTCATCAAGGGAGTCTCACCGAAAGGGATTGCCTTCGGTGTAAATTCTGGCCGAATGAGGATGGTCTCACCGAAAAATGAAGAGCTCGGCGGGATGTCTTGCCGACCCGATGAAGTCTCTCCAAAGGATGGTGCCTTCGGTGTAATGTTTTAACTTTAGTGTAAGGTATCACCGCTACATGGGAGTCTCGCCGAAATGGTCGGTGTTGAGGAGAAGTTTGACCGACTCGCGGGAGTCTCACTGAAAGATGGGGGCTTCGGGGTAATGTCTCACCGACTCATGGTGGTCTCGTCGAAAGGGTGTATGGATATTGGTAAGACTCCTGGCCTAATGGTTTGTTTTCGATATGAGGTCTTGTTGACTAAAGAGTATCGCCGATGGTTTCAATCTTTGATGTGACTAATGGGAACCCGCTATGACCTCCTTCTGACTGAATGATTTCTTGCCGAGTGTGGGTGTTTTGCCAACGGAGGAGCATAGCGATATGATTCTTGAGAACTTGCTATAATGTCTAGCTGATAGTGATAGTCTGAGCGACAATTTTGGATATCGATATAACTTTTGCAACTTGGTATGACCTCTTTCCAATAGTTCTAAGCTATGTCGATTGCTATTGGGAAGCATAATCACATCAGGGAGACACGGTTAGTGTCTCACCAACATGCGATTCTCTTTGAACGACTTTTGACCGCCTGAAAATATTACGTGGTGTCTGTTCAACCAATCAGAGGAATCTGAAGGTGAACTAGTGGCAGTTGGACTGTTGCGGCTATTCTTGTGAGGAAGATCAATAGAGCATAAGCGAAATGGATCTGCTTTGGTTCGATGGATGATCAGGGCATGTGATTTCAGTTTAGAGAGCACCTGATGTTGTTTCTCGAAGGAGGTAAACTTGCAGGAAGATCTGGAACAAGAAGAAGGCTGAAGGGGAAGAGGCCACAAGTCACAATGACAGCTGTGATGTCTACTGGCAAAGGTGGATCGACATTTATGATAATGCTATAGCTGGTTCAAATCGGCTCTGATGAAGCTCTCGAGGGTGACACGGAGGCCAGAAGTAAATGAGATGGTTTCAAAAAAATCTAAGGGCTACTCCTGAGGGCGATCCTTCACCAACATGGACACAGGGATGCACATTGAATGCATTAAATTTATTCCAAAAAATCTAAGGGCTGACCCTTCTGTCACTGACTCATTTTTTGTAAACCCTAGGGCAGAGGCCGACACTTTTGAGTTTTGTTGTATATATGACATTTTTGCCTCATTTTGTGGAGAGTTCTTCTTATGCTTTTTAGAAGTTTGTGACTTTTGCAGTCCTCTCTAAAATTAGAAAACTTTTGTAACTCATTTGGAGCATGATATATTGAATTTACCTTGGTTACCATTGGTGGTTCAATTTGCCTTCTGGTTCTTGCAAAATATTGTGCATTTTTAGGTGATTGATCAAGCTACTTCGTGAAATATTTCTATTCCCTTATAGCTTTGTTTCATGTTAGCATGCCTTTCTTTGCAAAAAATAGTATTATGTAGGTTACAAATTGTGTTTTACTGAATTGCACATGAACTTTTAATTTGTGAAAAATTGCTTTTCCTTCTTAAAAGTGTGTGCATGTCAAACCTGTTTGTGAAATACTTATGCATAATCTACAGAAACTTGTTGTGCAGTCCCATATCCATCATCAGTACTCAAGTGTAACCTGAGTGTCTCATTGCTCTTATCAATTTGGTGTATCACCATAGGATTTAATTTTCATTTTTATGCATTCCTTCTCCCTTTTCCTTACAAAGATCAATAGTTAGGTGATAACACAAAGGAAGCCGGCCTTCTACGGAGGTTCTTTTCCATCCACAACCTAGAAAAGTTCCCATGTTTCTCTAAAGTATCAAGTTCTGCAACTTGATAGGGGTGCAATTTCAGTAGATAACAGTTTTGGCACGCCCGGTGGGACCTCTGAAGCACGCTTCAGAGAAAGATTTCAAGAGATTCAAGTTGTTGTCTTGGTATATATAGCAATGCATTTTTTACCTTTCAGAGGTACAAATTTATACCTAGCGACTCTGAGCACAATCCACTGGTTTCAACAAAGGAAGTGTTGGTATGTTCAAATTTACAAAAGAGGTCCCATTCACTTTGATTTAAAGAAGTTTTGCAGAATTCAAATTCTTTAACATGTCTGGTTTTTATGAAAAAAGCATGTTTTCACCTCCGTTTCATGAAAATCCTGTCAACCAACTACCCTATCAGCCATATCAGGCCAATCATGCTACTGGTTTTATCCCAAACAACCACGCAACAACAGCCTATCAACATGCTCAACATGCTTACCTCCCACCCACCCACTAGTTTCAATAGACGAAGTGTTGGTATGTTCACATTTACAAAAGAGGTCCCATTCACTTTGATTTAAAGAAGTTTTTCAAAATTCAAATGCTTTAACATGTCTGGTTTTTATGAAAAAAGCATGTTTTCACCTCTGTTTCATGAAAATCCTGTCAACCAACTACCCTATCATCCATATCAGGCCAATCATGCTACTGGTTTTATCCCAAACAACCACGCAACATCAGCCTATCAGCATGCTCAGCATGCTTACCTCCCACCCACCCCTGCACAGCCTTTAGATCAATATTCATATGTCCAGAATCAGCTCCAAGAGGTTGATTGTATAAAAAATTAACATGAATAACATGAAGGATGTATTGTTAGACATCGCAAAGCATATAGAAGAGTTTAGGAGGCAACATGAGCTTGATACACAGCAGCAGGAATTAGAGTATCAGGCCTACCTTCATGAGTAGGAATTGGAAACACAAAGGAGACAGTTTGAGAATAGGCTCGAGAGGGAGTTAGCTACAAAAGAAGAGCAGATGAAGTATTTGCTTCCTCAAAGGCATGATATCCGAACAAATTCTTGCATTTTAGATCGGTTTCAAGCATTTTAGATCGGTTTCAAGAGGAAGAACTTCCAAGGTATGAAGTTCCAAATTTTACAACCATGCATCCTTCACAAGTAAAGGAAACTAATCTAGTACAGCCTAGTGTGGTTACAGAGCAGCCCATTGATAAGGACACCTTACTCCTCATGGAAAAGGTCAGAAATGTAAACCCATTGCATTTAGCTTTGGAAGTTTACCAATTAGAGCAGGAAAAGAATGAACAAAAGGAGGAGGTTGTGGTTGCTTGTACTGTGTCCCCAGCTCAAAATTACCATATTACATGGGAAAATGATATTGGTTCAAACTTACTACTGAATTCCTTGGATTTTGACTCATTTGAAAAGTTTTCTAATGTTGTTTATAAGATGGATGAAAGCAAAATGCAGGAATTACCAGTTAAGGAGCTTCACTTGCAGACAGAGGATGCCCAAGTTTCATTGGAAAAGGCACTACCTGAGGAGGAGGATTCAATTTCTTTATTTCACCAACTACCTGGTTATGTTGAGCAAGCTGAAGGGAGCATACAGGAACTTGTTTTACCAGTTGATTTAGAATGGCCAAAGGATATTGCTGACTTGTTCGATGAGCTTCCTCAATTTGTTGGTGAAAATGAAGATCTCACATGCATGATAGCATCTATGCCTGGTATGGAGCAACTAAATGCTAAAACTCATCTAGATTTAACACAAAATTATGAGTTAGATGATATCATAGAAGCGTTTTGTTCTAACATAGATGATGAGCTAGTATCATATGAAGGGGAAGCATGTGTTCAACCCATTCAAGTCAGTGAGACTATTGAAAAAGTTGTAGAAGATAATACCTTGTAGCCTATGAACTTATTTGATGAGCTGCCCCACTTTGTTGAGGAGGTGTATTCTATCATGAACGAAGAGCATAAGGAACAACAGTTTGAAGATTTGTTTTCAGTTATCCAACAGGGATATCAGCTCCTTAGTCAAGAAGATCAAACTGTAGCAACCAATGAACAACTTGCATATTACTTCCAATCAACATCTTTTCAAGGAAAGAATGAAGTCTTCAGAGATTAGCAAAAGGACAGCTTAACTTCAGTTAATGTTCTTGAAGATCATGAACAATGGGCTAAGAAAATAGAACATAAAAAAGGGGCTGAAAGTTATAAGTTGGGTCATAACAAGGGGATGTCCTATTAGACACCTGGCACACTTAGCGGACAACCAAGAGGAGTTACTAGTTGAATTACCTGCTTGGGAGCATAGGATTCAATATCAAAAGTCATCAATGCAGATGGCTTATCATATTCAAAACAGCTACAGGCACCTCTTGTCTCACACAGAAAGGGAGGAAGTTTTCATGATTGAGGAGGTGTTTAATCTATGCACTCAACATTTACTTTTCCTTCATCACTGTTGGACAAGTTGCAAGGAGGAAGCATGTCCTATGTTGGTGAGAAAGGGCAGTTTTTTCTCACAACCAGTGAACGGTTTTGTCTGATCACTACCACTACTGGGTAGTGTAGGATAGAGTAGTTTTAGTTTCAGTTTTTCTTTCAATAAGTGCCTGCTAGCACGTTTCATTTCAGTTTTGTCATGTTTTCAATAAGTGTAGTTGTTGCACTTGGTTTTTTCCAAAACTCTGTCTTCAACAGAGTTGCAGTAGTTTCTTTCAGTTTGCGTGTTTTGAGGCTAATTTACAGTATTCTAATTCAAAATAGAGCAAAATGAATCCATGCCCAATGGATAGGCCTAGGCTACTGGTTTGCATGTTTAGCAGGAAAACATCCAGCTGAGGTCGCCAGAAATGTTACCCAATTTTCACCTACTGGCTCAATCAGGGGAAATTATGTTTTAAATTTGGCACATGGATTAAAAGTGGCTCCCATAAGGGTTGATCTCAGCATACAGGTGTTCAGTTTTCATTGGGAAGGTCTTCATCTGATGCTATTTCACAAGGAAGTATATTGGAAAGCATGCCTCGATCAGATTTGGCACCAAACTCCCCAGAGAATAAAGTCATTGAGACCAGCCGAATGTCTTGCCGACCGGCTATTGTGTTATATTCATTTGAGTTACCCAGGTCACCAAGACATTTCAGTCGCCATGAGTTTTCATATATCTCCCCGCTTGGGAGGTCTTGCCGACCCTTGTTCACAAGGTTAGTGTCGGTGTAATATCTGTGCTCGGGGAGATGTCCTGTCGACTGATGGAGGTCTCAGCGAGGGTGTGTGCCTTCGCTATGATGTCTCCCCAACTTGTTGGGGTCTCTCTAATAGAGGGTGTTCGGGGTGATGTCTCGCCGACCAAGTGAAGTCTCACCGAAAGAAGTTGCACTCAGGGAAAGTCTGTGGCTTCGGCATGATGTCTTGCCGATGACCGGTGGTCTCGCCAAAGGTTTGTGGCTTCGAGGTAATGTTTTACGCTCGAGGAGATGTCTTGCCGACTGCTGGTGGTCTCGCTGAAAGGAGGTGTCATTGGGGGAGTCTCACCGAAAGGGATTGCCTTCGGTGTAAAGTCTGGCCGAATGAGGATGGTCTCGCCGAAAGATGAAGAGCTCGGTGGGATGTCTTACCGACCCGATGAAGTCTCGCTGAAGGATGGTGCCTTTGGTGTAATGTTTTGACTTCAATGTAAGGTCTCATCGATACATGGGAGTCTCACCGAAACATCCAGCGTCGGGGAGAAGTCTGACCGACTCGCGGGAGTCTCGCCGAAAGATGGGGGCTTCGGGGTAATGTCTCGCCTACTCATGGTGGTCTCGTCGAAAGGGTGTATGGATATCAGTAAGACTCCTAGCCTAATGGTTTGTTTTCGATATGAGGTATTCAAGACTGAAGAGTCTCGCTGATGGTTTCAATCTTCGGTGTGACTAATAGGAACCCGCTATGACCTCTTGTCGACTGAATGATGTCTTGCCGAGTGCGGGTGTTTTGCCAATGGAGGAGCACAGCGATATGATTCTTGAGGACTCGCTATAATGTCTGGCCGATAGCAATAGTCTGGGCAACAATTTTGGATATCGATATAACTTTTGCAGCTCAGTATGACCTCTTGCCAAGAGTTCTAAGCTATGTCGATTGTTGTTGGGAAGCATAATCGCATTGGGGAGACACAATTAGTGTCTCACCAACATGTGATTCTGTTTGAACGACTTTTGACCACCTAGAAATATTACGTGGTGTTTGTTCAACCAATCAAAGGAAGCTGAAGGCAAACCAGTGGCAGTTGGACTATTGCGGTGATTCTTGTGAGGAAGATCAATAGAGCATAAGCGAAATGGATCTATTTTGGTTCGATGGATTATCAGGGCATGTGATTTCAGTTCAGAGGGTGCCCGATGTTGCTTCTTGAAGGAGGTCAACTTGTAGGAAGATCTGGAACAAGAAGAAGGCCTAAGGGGAAGAGGCCGCGAGTCACAATGACAGTTGTGATGTCTACTGGAAAAGGTGGATCGACATTTATGATAATGTTGTAGCTCGTTCAAAGTGGCTCTGATGAAGCTCTCGAGGGTGGACACGGAGGCTAGAAGCAAATGCGATGGTTTCAAAAAAATCTAAGGGCTACTCCTGAGGGCGATCCTTCACCGACATGGACACGAGGATGCACATTGAATGCATTAAATTTATTCCAAAAGATCTTAGGGCTGACCCTTCTGTCACCGACTCATTTTTTGTAAACCCTAGGGCAGAGGCCAACACTTTTGAGTTTTGTTGTATATATGTCATTTTTGCCTCATTTTGTGGAGAGTTCTTCTTATGCTTTTCATAAGTTTGTGACTTTTATAGTCCTCTCTCAAATTAGCAAACTTTTGTAACTCATTTGGAGCATGACATATTGAATTTACCTTGGTTACCATTGGTGGTTCAATTTACCTTCTGGTCCTTGCAAAATATTGTGCATTTTCAAGTGATTGATCAAGCTACTTCGTGAAATATTTCTATTCCCTTATAGCTTTGTCTCATGTTAGCATGCCTTTCTTTACAAAAGTAGTATTATGTAGGTTACAAATTGTGTTTTACTGAATTGCACATGAACTTTTAATTTGTGAAAATTTGCTTTTCCTTCTTAAAAGTGTGTGCATGTCAAACTTGTTTGTGAAATACTTATGCATAATCTACAGAAACTTGTTGTGCAGTCCCATATCCATCATCAGTACTCAAGTGTAACCTGAGTGTCTCATTGCTCTTGTCAATTTGGTGTATCTCCATAGGATTTCATTTTCATTTTTATGCACTCCTTCTCCCTTTTCCTTACAGAGATCAATAGTTAGGTGATAACACAAAGGAAGCCGACCTTCTGCGGAGGTTCTTTTCCATTTTTAGGTGACCCACAACCTGGAAAAGTTCCCATGTTTCTCTGAAGTATCAAGTTCTGCAACTTGATAAGGGTGCAATTTTAGTAGATAACAGGTAGCATACAAGAAGTGGGAGACAAACCATTAGGTGTAGGGTGTGAAGTAGAAGAAGAATGTGTGATATTCAAAATAGAAGAAACAGGTGGATTGTAACATGCTCAACTAGATTTCTAACATTAAACCAAAAATTGACATTATGAATATTAATATTTATGACACAAATTCCATAGTTAATTCTATTTAGCATTTTTATATCCATAAATCACCAATAAATTTGAAATAAAAGAATTATATTCATTTCCAAATGTCAATAGCTACATACAAGTTTGACTTGGCATACAACACCTCAAAGCCAATTCTCAATTACATAGTTTTCTTCCTATTACATCAGTATATTCTTTTACATTAATGATACAACTGCATATAGAATTCTGATATGATTCCTTATGACAGCTCACCTCCACTAGTGGACAAGAACATGATTGAGATGATTTTCCACCCAACCACAAAGCATTGCTTCCCCAAAGTTCTTCAGTCAGTCGAAGAATACCCGACCCTGCATGAAACACTTAGCAAGAGATACAGTTTGTAAGGTGGAATCTGTGTGTGCCTAACTACATGCATTTCTATCTGCTTTGTTATAATATGCAAGTTCCATGTTAGGTAATCAAATACATCAGAGAGAGGATAAATAACATAATTTGTTCCATATACATATATATATATATAAGTGACTGCAAAGCTTGGCCAAGCTCATGTTGCATAAAATGAAACTCTGGTTAGATTTGGAAAAGCAAATCTACACTCCCTAGAACCCATTCCCGGAAAAAAAAAACTTATCATATCAAAGGGGTATCCCTCCCTTTTAGACCATCTATTAGAAACATATTCTAGTGTGCTACAGTCTACCATTGAATTCATGTATCATTCTATTTCATTAAATATCCATAAATAAATCATTTTGATCAGGTTCAACCATTCATTCATCCATCATAGTCAATCATTTACATGTTGCAAATCCATATTGTTCTATCACTACAGTTCCTTTCTTTGCAATCAATTCTAACAATTTTACTCAAGATTAATCAAGATGAATTAGAAGGTATACCACATGTATGTTCATGTGCATAAATGATGCATTTATGCATGTGCAGATATATGCCCTAAGTGAACAGAGTTGGTGAATGTGTATACATTCTGAATAGAAAAAGTCAAACCATCCTTACATATGGGAAATCCATATTCAGAAAAATTCAACGTCAACTTGTTCAAATGCTTCATTTAATAATTCAAAGATATTTATCCATAGACATTAACCAACATGATTTATTTATAATTTTTTTCCTAGTAATCATTACCAGAGAAACAATAGTTCTTTCAAAAAGGAAGAATACATTTAATCAATTCCAATTCTGCTTTTTTTTGGTTTGTCTGTTTCAAGTTACTCATGTCTTTTTGTTGTTCAATTTGATATTTTTTATTGTAACAGTTCATAAAATTACATCAATAATTTGAATCAACATAACTATTATGAGCTTTCAAAAAAGTTTCACTTTCAAAGGAAAATCACTCGATATGCTTGTTATCATTAAGATGATAACATGCTATTGATTCCACAACAGGGTCTTCATTATAAATCGACAAAATTTAAGCTATGGTGGGGTCTTCATTTGTATGGAAGCACTCAATACATTTCTCATGTAAGAGTTAACACAGTGGGTCGTTCTTTGACCCTGGATAAAACACTGGAATAAATTGACAATGATAACACAAGAAAGTATGTGTATATATATATACTTATATATATGTATATATACATATACACATACACTACATTTGCATGATAATCCAAAGGGGTTCTATATCTCGTGGCCATAGGAAGGTTGAATATTGTTTCATAGTATCAATTAACATTTAAACTTAAACGAAAGTTGACTCGTTTGTTTGAGAAATATCATCAAACGATGAAATCGTTCAACCAAAGTTACCACGGAATGATAATTCGTTCTTCACAATTTAACCTTCACAAAGCATGGTGAGTGTTATCAACAAATGATAGTAAGGCCTTAGCTCGGCCATGTGTGGTCTTCACCACAGTTAACCATCGAAAGGTGGAATGATAATCATATATATACATTAAATGATGCATATCGTTCTTTATTTGCAACCATTAGCGATTTGTATCGCTCAACCTTAAGATATGGCGCCCATAGGGCAGTGATAAAATAATACAAGCCAATTTCCAAATGACTACAAGCAAGAACATACATTGCTTCACAAAGATTGATAAGATAATACATCATTATGGGTTGATTGAATGGCCTCAACCCTGTGAAAAATGAATACACAGATATGATTCCACCATGGGGATCTAATCGATACCCTCACATGCATGATAAAACAAGACAAAGGCCCGCTATGAAGGATTCAACCCAAGATGATCCAACATATTTTGACACAAATCAACCAACAAAGAAGACATATGAATGCTAGCTCGCACAAAGCTTAACAAAGTTGCAAATGAAGAAAATTCATTTGATTTTCAAGCAACAACAAATAAGGATTTCACATTACCTCTTTTCTCTACAAAACTAATTATCAAAATGGCAACAATACTTCAATTTCCTCTGATTTTTCCCATTCAGTTGATTCTCCTGATTTTTCTTGCTTTTCTCTTCTTCTTTTTTTCTATTTTATTTTCCCCTTCTTCGTTCAAATCTCCTCTTGCTAATTTTAGGAGATAGTGGTCTTGAATTTCCCTGTCTCCATAAGCTTACCTGGCTGCCCACTCCTCCCATTTCTAATGGTTGATTGAAGATTTTTTCATGGAAGGGTTTGGCCCCTATCCCATCAATGATGGGAGTTATATATTTTATTCCACGATTCCATTGTTTTCCATGAAAAGTAAAAAAATTAAACCCGAGGAAAATAGTCATATATATTCATATACTCGCATATTTATTTGTATGTATGTATGATACATACATATATATACATTTATATGTATAATTCCCCTCCCTAAGATTATATACATATGCACATATATTCAAGGGACATATAAATATTTTCTTTTCAACTTACATATCTATCTTATCCATTTATTTTCCTCATTCGAATACAAATTCAAATTTGTTTAAAAGAACAAACAATGCAAGTACTTTTGCACACAACAATTATATTTGATGAAATGAGTTTCTTTTCCAATTTTTATTGAATATCAATTTGCATCAAACAAGGTAAGGCAAGAATGCACTGATTCGTTCTTTTTCATAAATTAAAATTTTCACATCAAATATAAACGAAATTCATCAACTTTTCTAGAATATGCAGATTTCGTGATCGACTGTGGTGTGTGAGATTCCAAATTCCATTCTTGCTTACTGTGGTCATCCGGCTAAGCATACCTACCTCAATCAAGTTCTCATCCTTCAACCAATTTCCTTCACACACATTCTTACACTTTTCCACTTATCAGTAACCTTTAACCAATAATTTTATGAAATAATTTCTTTAATCACAAAATTGCATAATATTCATTTTCAATTTCATCTTTGCATTTTATCAAATTCCATAAATAAAAATGATAAATTATATTTTTCAAATATTTCAATTTCCTCAATATTTAAAATGTAATAATGAAATTGAGATATGACATCCTTCCCCACTAGAAAGAGACATCGCCCCAATGTCTATCCAAACCAAAAAAAAAATCATATATTTATCAATCATATTGTTTCAAGCCAAAACATCATAGCATACCAATCCAAAATATTAGGTATCAATATAAAGATAATCATCAATAGTCTATCTAAGAAAGAAAATGAGGGAAGGATCATTCTATCTCCTTTGCATCCTCCCAAGTAGCATTGTCCCCATGATACTAGTCCCATTGGACCTTATATTGAACAATGTCCCTGTTTCACAACTTGATGTTGCGTCTATCCAAAATTCTATTGGGCTCCACTAGCACCACTCTTGGATCCTCCACCTATAAATAATGCCAGTAAAGTATATGAGACACATCTAGGTGGTATGGTTTTAGCAAGGAAAAATGAAACACATTATGGAGTCGAGCTAAAGCAGGGGGTAGAGCAAGTCTATATGCAACCGGATTGATTACTTCCAACACATCAAACAGGCCCACGTATGTCGAAGCCAACTTGGATGACTTCCCGAAGGTAATAGAGCTCTTATAAGGATTGAATCTCAAAAAGACCTTGTCCCTGACTACAAATATTCTAAAGATTCTATTTCTATAGGAATAGCTCTTTTTCCTATTTGTTGGCTCCTTCAATCTGCTCTTAATAAGCCTCATTTGCTCTTCCATTTCTTTTAGCATCTCAGGACCCACTATGATCCCATCTTCCAATCTATCCCAAATGATGGGAGTATGACACTTTCACCCATACAGAGCCTCAAAAGGTGTCATACCTAAGGATGCATGATGGGAGTTGTTATAATAATTTTCTACTAGTGCTAAATACTCTTCCCATTTATACTGTTGATCCATACAGTACATCCAAAGAAAATATTCTACTATCTGATTCACTCTCTTGATTTGACCATCATTCTGAGGATGGTAGGTTGAACTAACGTTCAACTTGGTCCCCAATGTTGCATTCAAAGTGGTCCAAAACCTTGTTGTCATCCATGTATCTCTGTCGGATATAATGGTCTCTGGCACTCCATGTATCTCTGTCGGATATAATGGTCTCTGGCACTCCATGTAAACGGAAGATCTCTTGGAAAATTTTCTTGGCCAAGGTCAACGATCCATTCTTAAGATTCACTGGGATAAAATGTGCCACCTTAGTCAACTTATCGACTCTACTAACAGAATGACATCATGCTTGTTCTTGCTTAAAGATAACCCCTACACAAAGTCCATACTGATCACTTGCCATTTATACTTAGGTATATCATGAGGATAAAGGAGCCCTATTGGATGCACGTGCTCGGCCTTGACTGGATGACACTTCAAGCATCTAGCTACGTATTCCACTACATCCCTCCTGAGTTTCGGCCAAAATTACAAGGTTTTCAATTTCACGATCATCTTTGTAACTTTGGGGTGTCCTAAATATGGTGCATTATGGACCTCATTTAGGACCAGCTTCCTAAGCTCTCAAGAATCTGGAATGTATATCTGTCTCTAGTATCTTAGGATACCGTTTGGTTTAAACTTGTACCCATCAAATCGATGGTCTGATAGATTCTCTTCTAGAGCATTTTTCACTCTCATAATGCTCATCACCTTGCAAGTGTTGCATCACCTGCTATCTAAAATTGAACCTCATAGAGGTCATGGCTGCCAGATGTCTTCATCTACCAAGAGCATCCGCCACTTGATTTTCATTTCCTTTTATATACCCAATTCTAAAGTCATACTTGCTAAGGAATTCTAACCACCTCCTCTGATGTGCATTAAGGTTAGGTTGAGTAAAAATGTATCTCAATCCTAGGTGATTTGTTTTGAGCTCAAATGGTTTTCCCAAAAGATAATGTCTCCACATCTGCAGGGCGTGCACTATAGCTGCTAATTCCAAGTCGTGTGGAAAATAGTTTACTTTGTGTTGTTTTAGCTTCCTAGACTCATATGCCACCACTTTCCCTTCTTGCATTAACACTACTCCTATTCTATCTTCGGAAGCATTTGTGATAATTGAAAATTAAGCATTGGGATCTAGAATAATTAATACCGAGGTTGCAATGAGCTTCTCCTTAAGGAGCTAGAAAGCTTGATCACACTTTTCAATCCACTCAAACCTCTTTCCTTTCTTTTGAAGAGATGTTATTGGGGCTGCTATTTTAGAAAACCCTTGCACAAATTTTCTATAGTAGTCAGCAAGGCCCATAAAACTTTGCACCTCTAACACATTCTGAGGCGCTGACCATTCTATAATTGCTTTTATCTTCTCGGAGTCCATAGAGACTCGCTCAACTGCGATAATGTGGCCTAGGTAATGCACCCTATCCTGATAAAATGAGCACTTGGATAGCTTTCCAAAAAACTTCTTTTCCCTCAGACGATGTCAGACTATCCTCAAGTTTTGATTGTGTTCCTCAATGGACTTGGAATAAACCAAAATATCACTGATAAATATTAGGAAAAAATCATCCAGAAAGTCCTAGAACACACTGTTCATAAGATTCATGAAGGCTATAGGTGCATTGGTCAACCCAAAGGATACAATGGTGAACTCATAATTCCTATACTAAGTTTGAAAAGCCATCTTTAGAATATCTTCCTCCTTTATTCTCAAATGATGGTAACCAAACCTAAGATTTATTTTTGAGAATATTTTTACTCCCTTTATTTGATCAAATAATTCATCGATCCTCGAAAGAGGGTAGTGATTCTTGAAGGTCGCCTTGTTCAACATCCAATAATCTACACATAGATGCAAGGTTCCATCCTTCTCTTTTACAAAGATAATTGGTGTGCGCTCCCCAAGGTGACACACTACGTCTAATAAGCCCCTTATGTAACAACTCATGTAATTGGGCTTTCAATTCATAAAGCTCTATGGTGGTCATCCTGTATGGGGCCTTAGACTATGGCTCAACTCCTGGCACTAAGTTGATGGAGAAATTAAATTCTCGCTTCGGAGGCATCTCAGTGAGATCTTCGGGAAACACATCTCAGATTTCCCTAAGAATTGGATAGTCATCAAGGTATGGCTTCTCATTGTCAGGTTCACTGACACGCACACCATATATGACACAACCCTTTCTCTAAGCTCTCTTAAGCTGCATAGTTGAGATTTTTCTAAGCTCCAAGGGTCGTTGCACCTCATGTATCTCAATCGAATTTCCATAGTCATCCATTCAACTCACCATCTTATCCTCATAACTCACAATAGCCTTGTGCTCAGTCAACCAGTTGATTCCTAAGATTACATCATAGGATCCTAATGGTGCAACATAAAGGTTAACTTGGGTCATGATGTTGGGAAGTTCCAACTCGTTGCAAAAGAGACATGAATCTACTACCCGCTCTGCTCGATTCCCATACTGACCAGACCATGAATTTTTAATATAACCAGGTTGAATGGGTAGCTTAGAAACCATTATAGGGTCTATGAAACACTTAATAGCTCTAGTATCTATCAAAATAGAAATGGTTCAGCCATAGAGCTTATGCATTAACCGTATCGAAGAATCCTGGTACTTTTCTTGCCTATTATCAACCATTGCATGGATCTTGTGTTGTGGGGTTTACTGTTGGTTTCCTTCCTTCTGTGACCTCAGCTTCTAAGGGCAGTTAGATGCATAATGATCTCCCCCACAAGTGTAACATCCAACATGCAGTCCTTTTCAAATTCCAAACTTATCTTCTTTTGAGTGACCCCTGGGTGCTATTGTAGGCGTCATTTCCCTTGCTAGCCCTTTTATTACTTTCACCTTGGTTGCCTTCTTCCTTTTTTGGAGGGTTTCCTTCCCTTTTCAAGCTTCTAATTTGATGGGACTTGTTTCTTTTCTGTCTGTCACCCTTCTAAAATCTTTTATTTTTGAACTGAGGCTTGGAGTCTGATCCTTTGCGTAGATTGGACAATTGTTGTAGCTTTTGTTCTTGCTTAATAGCCTTCTCAAAAGCTTATGCCATAGTATGAGGATTGTGAAGATCCACTTCACCTCCAATGTGGGGTCTTAGTCCCAATATAAACTTTTGAATCTAGAAACGCTCATTGGATTGATACTACAACACATACTTAAGCAAGTTGGTAAACCTTTCTTAGTAATGCACTATTGTTAGGCCTCCTTGGTTCAGATTCTAAAATTTAGTCATTTTCTTATCAAAGAACAACTCATGTATGTTTGTTGTTCAATTTGATATTTGTCATTGTAACAGTTCATAAAATTACATTAATAATTTGAATCAACATAACTATTATGAGCTTTCAAACAAGTTCCACTTTCAAAGGCAAAACAATCGATATGCTTGTTATCATGAAGATGATAACATGCTATCGATTCCACAATAGGGTCTTCTTTATAAATTGACAACATTGAAGCTATAGTGGGGTCTTCCTTTGTATGGAAGCACTCAATACATTTCTCATGTAACAATTAACACAGTGGATCATTCTTCGACCCTAGATAAAACACTGAAATAAATCGACAGTGATAACACAAGAAAGTATGTGTGTGTGTATATATACATATACACATGCACTAACATTTGCATGATAATCCAAAGGGATTCTATATCCCATGGTCATAGGAAGGTCGAATACTATTTCACGGTATCAATTAACATTTAAACTTACACAAACATTGACTCGTTCATTTGAGAAATATCATCGAACAATGAAATCATTCGACTAAAGTTACCAACGATAGTTTGTTCTTCATAGTTTAACCTTCATAGAGCATGATGAGTGCTATCAACAAATTCCAGTAAGGCTTTAGCTCAACCATGCATGTTCTTTGCCATGGTTAACCACTGAAAGGTGGAACGATAATCATATACATACATTCAAACAATGCATGTCATTCTCTATTGGCAACCATTAGCGATTGCATCGCTCGACCTTAATACATGGAACCCATAGGGCAGTGATAAAACAATACAAGTTGATTGCCAAACGACGTCGAGCAAGAACATACATTGCTTCACAAAGACTGATAAGACAATACATTATTATGGGTTGGCCGAATGGCCTCGACCTTGTGAAAAATGAATACACGGGTATGATTCTGCCATTGGGATCTAATTGATACCCTCACATGCATGATAAAACAAGACAAAGACCCACTGTGAATGCTTCAGCCCCAACTGAGTGATGAGGTATAAATAACCTCATGATTATAATAAGCCAAATACCCTTCCTTGTTTCTACCAATCACTTTAACCTTGCCAATTATTTATTTTTAGGATTAATAATTGCTTGCTTTTTGTAAATGGATGTGTAAATCTTTATTTCCTACATCGATTGAAATTAGCTAACTAATGTTGATATAATGGTGTAGCTTGCAGTCATTGTACAAGACATTATACACAGCCGAGTGGACTTTAAAGTGGACTTCAAACAGTTGAAGATGGAGCGCTAGAAGTCTAGGCGCTAGAAATTTAGGCGTGCATAGTGGAACAAGTCCTTTTAATGCTTTTTGTTTAATTTATGGCTCCACTCCGATCCTTTAATATGTTTTATGTTATGGACCTCAATCGGTTGGTTAGTTGAAATTTTGTTAGAAGACTATTTCAATGGTGATCTTCCACCATATGAAATTTAGGATTTTGTTAGCAGTTTAGTATATATATGTAACCGCCAGAAACAATGCATGTGTGATATCGTTATGCTGTTATAATATGTTTTGAACTATGTCTCTGTGTTACACTTTTTCTAATATGAATAAAATAATATTTTCCAATCTTATTCTAAGTTACTAGTTCTGTGAAATGAAATTATCATGATGGATTCATTTTGAAGATGCAAAAGTACATGTGATCTGAGTTAAGCATAGAAACACTTGATTGTTGGCCACTCGAGGGAATCTCGTAGAGTAGATAGATAAGTATTTTCATTTTCAATTATGTTACTTTTATTTTGTACATGATAAATGTGGATGATTGTTATTTGTGTATGTCGAGCTTTGTCAATTATTCCTGCAGGTCGTAGTTCAAGTTTGCAATCTTTTAGTTCTGTTTATTTGAAATTCTGAAGCGCCCACTCTGGTTGTTAGTTATAGGTTGTTAAATTTACTTTATGTCAACAATTAGTTGTTAACCTTTAGTTTTTTTCATTTAAATTTTATAGTTTTACTACAAGTGTTTCTTTATAGGTAATTTATATGCTTTCTAGTTTAATCATCTTATGCTTTCTAGCTTAACAATTTCATGCTTTTTAGCTTGAACAACTTCATGCTTTCTAGTTTAATTGCTTTCTATCTAAGCTTTATATTTACAACCATTTCAATAATTCAGAGAATCTAAGATAGATAGCCAAGAAATCCCCTATTGCATACAACCTTCGAACACTACCCAGTCAATTAATTGATACATTTTCAACTAAAGTGATAGGACCTCACGACAGTCTATCACTTTTTGGCACCGTTGTCAAGGACCCATCCCTTCTAGTGTTAATAGGAGATTGCTTGAATACTTCTTTTAGGAAAAAAATAGTTGTCAGGCTTCTTTTTCTGCATGGTCAGGAAATGAGGCCCACACAGAAGATTCATACAAAAAAACCCCGCAAAAGACATTCCAACCACAAGCAGGCAGGTAAAAGTCTCAACTGAAGAACTTGTTGAAGAATTGATCGAGCAGGATCAACCTGAGACCTCCCAGTATACCCCAAAAATTCACCTATTAGAACAAACATTTGTAGAGGAAAGCATTCCTTTGTATACCCCAGAACCTCAGCCATAAAGAAAACTTTTGAAGAGAAACACAATCCTTTCAACATCATGGGTGACCGTAGAAATGATGCTAACCCAACAGGGGGAGTGCGAACATTTACTTATCCTATTGCTCTTAATCAAGATGACGATACACCTATGAAAAACATTTCACCAACCTTCTTACCAACTTTCAGAGGTTTATCCTCTGAAGACCCTAACCAGTTCCTATTTGAGTTTAAATTTTTGTGTCAGACGTATGACTACAAGAATGATAACCAAAAACTGAAACTTTTCCCCTCCACCCTGAAGGACGTTGTAATGCATTGGTTCATGGGATTAGCTTCAGGGTCAATAACCTCTTGGGACAATATGAAGTCTTCCTTTTTGGACAAATACCAGAGTTATTGCAGAGTCAGCGATAGAAAAGAGGAGTTGTTCAAATTAAGGAAAAACGAAGATGAAAGCCTAGAATACTACCTAGATAGGTTCATCTTCTTATCTAAATGATGTGGCAGAGAATCCATATGTCTAGAAATTCTAAAGACCATATTTCTCAAGGGAATTGATGAAGATGCTAGGAGTAGCCTAGATTTAATGGGAAAAGGAGATGTGTCCCAACTTAGACTCGATGATATCACTGTTATGCCGAAATTTCTCTCGTACTCGAGGAGGTATCCGGAAGTCTACTCTTTTCAGAGGTTCCAATGAAATAGGTAAATTGTGTGAGGAGATAGAAAATCTTAAAACTGACATTCTCATTCAACTAAACACCACCCTAGATGGAATACAGGCCAAAACACGCAATCCTAAAACCTTATCCATCTACTGTCCCAAGTGTCGAAACAAAAATTTGTTAAGAGAATATCCCTTGGATAAAATTAACATTTTCCAAGTCTGTGAGAAGAGTCATGCCACTGATCAATGTGAGATCTTAAATGCAATTAAAAATTCCAAGATAAAGGCAACTCAGGTTGAAGAGGAAATCAATTTTGTGAATCAAACCCCTGGAGGGAATTTCTCTTAAGACCATAACTCAAATTCTGCCTGGTGACCTCCAAACAATTAGAATAATAATCAATGGGTGACACCTTGGCCTCAAGTACCAACTAATTAGGGATCTTACCCTTGGGGACCACCTGAATGGGCAAATCAGTCATTGGGAAACCCCCAATGGAAAAACCAGACTCAATAACAATGGTATCCTCAAAATCCTGCCCCTCAATGGAATCAACCTCAAAATCAGTTTTACACTAGTCCAAGGAGGATGCCTAATTAGTAGTAAAATATTTTACCAACTCCTCAGAACCCTCAACAAAATGAGCAAGTCAACCAACCACAACTTCCAACACAACCTGTCCCTAATCCAAAGAGTAATTGTCAAAATACCCCAGTGTATTCTACGAAATGGGAAAATGTGACTAGACTTAATGTTATCCATTGTGGAAACCTGCAATTAAGGTTAGGAGAAACACTCCAGCAGCCTCCTATAGTTGAGATCCTGGACGAGCCGATTAAGGAATCTGCTGAAACAGCTAAGACATCTTCCATACCTTTAGAGAAAAACCCAGTGAGTGATCTAGACAAGACCCTTCCGCAATCCTCATCTAGAACTTTCAAATTACCTCAAGAGGAGGGTGGTCAGCGTCCAAAGGATCTTTTTAAGAAGGAATTTGCATTGAAAGAGAAAAATCAAGCACCTTTTCTGGAGCCTCTCAAACTAACCACCTTGAATAACTCTCTGAAAATGCCCTTATCCACCGAAACTGTGCTAATACAGGAGGTTAAACAACTTCAAATTAAGGTTCCTTTGTTACAAGCAATTAAAGAGATTTCTGAACTAAACCAACTGATTAAACAGTTGTGCATCAAAACACCAGGAAGGAAACCAAAACGGATTAATACTGTTCACATAAATGGATTTCTAGCTGAATTTTTGGATGGAAAAATCGCAACTCCAAAATATGATGACCTAGGTAGTCCACTTGTAACAGTGACAATCAACGAGGTAGCAATACCTAATGCACTCATGGACCTAGGAGCGGCCATTAATGTAATGATGGTCGATGTTATGGAAAATTTGGGACTCATTGATTTACGTCCCACGACTATAGTGTTGCAAATGGAAAATCAATCCATCACTATTCCCAAAGGTGTCATAGAAAATGTTCTTGTTAAGTTTGATGGTTGGGAATATTCTGTAGACTTCCAAATAATCCAGTCCCTCACACCAAAGGACAGTTATCCTATAATCCTAGGAAGATTGTGGCTAGCTACAGTTGTAGCCAATATTGATTGTAGAGAGGGAGGAATGACCATTTCACATGGTCCTAATAGAAAACATTTATTCCTATATCCTCCCGCTAAACCTGTTGAACATAACAAATTTTAGGTTGATGAACCAGATGGTCCCAACAAACAAGAGAATCTAGCCTCACTTGCTATGGTGGTCATTAAACAACATGGTGAAGAGTTGGAAGATGAATTGGAAAACTATATGGAAAATCTTACCATGGAATCAAGTGATGAAGAAATGGTAGACATAGAAGAGATTCTAGGGCAGCCAATCAATGTTGATCACACTGAATTTGATTACACTAGCTTCATGGGGTTACCTTGTCCCCTGGCTAATATCATTCCAAAAATGGATCACTTCTTCAAAGATATTTCTAGACTGCATAGAACCATACCACATAGTTGTCCTCTCAACACTTTGACTAGAGAAGTTTATACTGTCACCTCCAGCCATCCAGGGCTCAAAACCATCATGTTATTACCAGGAAAAACTTTGAATATCAACAGCTAGTTGACAAAGCCAAAAGAGCACAAATTGTTTGATGTTTTGGTGAATAGATCTAAAGCTTTTGCTTGGGATTATACAGACACGAGAGGAATACACCCAAGTGCTTGTACCCATAACATCTATACTGTGGATGTTAGACATGTTCATCAACCACAACAAAGACTCAATCCTACCTTAAAAGACATTGTTAAAATTGAAATTGAGAAACTCCTGCAAGTAAGATTCATCTATCCCATTTTTGACAACAAATGGGTTTCACCTCTAGTTGTGGTCCCTAATAAAAATGGGAAGTGGAAAGTGTGTGTTGACTATAAGGAACTCAACAAAGCTACCCATATAGATTACTTCCCATTACCTTTTGTAGACCAAGTCTTAGATAAATTGGCTGGAAGGAAGTATTTCTCATTCCTGGATGGATTCAGTGGATATAACCAGATACAGGTAGTAGCGAAAGACCGGGACAAAACAAATTTTACTTTCCCTTGGGGAACATTCACATATCACATCCTTCCTTTTGGGCTATGCAACGCTCCTGCAACATTTCAGAGAGCTATCCTGGCAATATTCGTTGAGCTAGTAAATGACTATGTGGAAGTCTACATGGACGACTTCATTATGTATGGGTCAAATTTTGATGAAGGCCTACAAAATTTGGATAAAGTACTAAAGCAATGTGAGGACCATCGGCTATCCCTAAGTCACAAAAAAATGCCTAATAATGGTAGAACAAGGGATAGTGTTGGGACACCACATTTCAGTTGAAGGGATAAAAGTGGATCCTAAGAAAATTGAGGTAATACAACAACTTGAGACTCTGAAAAACCAAACTGACGTTAGAATTTTCTTGGACATGCTGGATATTATAAGAGATTCATAGAAAACTTCAGCAAGATTGCAACCCCTATGTTTTCCCTCCTCCAAAAGAATGTAGTTTTTTCCTAGACAACAAAGTGTCAATCATCATTTGAGATCATTAAGGAGAAACTCATCTCTGCTCCTGTCTTACGTGGACCTAATTGGAACCTTTCGTTCCATATTTATGCAAATGCTTCTGATGATTCTATTGGAGTGGTTTTAGGTCAGGAAGATGAGAATGGGGGAAAGTATGCTATCTATTTCATTAGTAAGAATTTGACTCCCATTGAATGGAATTACACCACCACAGAGAAAGAATTTTTAACTGTAGTATATGCAATCAAGAAATTTCAACATTACATTATAGGGTACAAAGTGACTATGCTCATAGACCATTTGGATATCAAGTACCTAATGAACAAACCTGTAGTAAATGGAAGGATAATCAAGTGGTTATTGCATCAACAAGAATTCAACGTGACCATTATTGACAAACCTGGGAAGTTTAACGTAGTTGCAGATTTCCTATCCCGGATTAAACAAGACAATGGAGATTGTGCTCCTATGCAAGATGAGTTCCCAGATGAAAATCTCTTTTCCATATCTATTAAAACTCCTTGGTTTGCTAACATCACCAAATACCTGGCCACTGCAGAGTTCCCACCAAATTTCACGTCCAAACAAAAGAAACACCGCGTTCGAGAAAGCGCTTTGTTCAAATGAATTAATGGAATATTATTTCGATATGGTCCTAATATGGTTTTACGACATTGTGTCAGGGTACATGAAACATATAGTATCCGTAGAGCTTGCCATGATGACCCCTTTGGAGGCCATTATTCTGCCAAGAGGACGTCCCATAAGATTTTGGGTGCAAGATATTATTGGCCCTCTATGCATAAAGATGTAAAAAAATATGTTTGCCACTGTGATGAGTGCCAAAGAGTAGGGAGACCCACTACATCCAATGAAATGCCTCTACAACCCCAGGTAGTTCTTCAACCATTTGAAAAGTGGGGATTGGACTTTATCAGTCCTATAGACTCCCCTTCACAAGGGAAAAAGTACATTTTGGTTTGTACCGACTATCTGACCACGTGGGCAGAAGTTCAAGCTCTAAGAGTCGCTAGGGAAGAACAAGTAGCTGACTTTCTATATCACAAGATTTTTCTCAGATTTGGAACCCCTAGAACAATTGTCGTAGATCAAGGACCCCAACTTATGTCCAATTTTTTGTTAGCCTTCACTGATCATTTCTAGGTAAGCCATAAGAAGTCATCACCCTATCATCCTCAAACAAATGGTCAAGTAGAAGTCACTAACAAGGAGCTTGAAAATATTTTAACAAAAACAATTTCATCAAAGAGAAAAGACTGGGCCAAAAACCTACCTGAAGCAATTTGGGCTTATAACACAACTTAGAAAGCAACCATCGGTTTTAGTCCATACGAGTTAGTTTTTGGGAAGAAACCACTTCTACCCATTGAATTTGAACTTCAAACCCTGAAACCAGCAATGGAGTTAGGCTTAGATCTCAAACGAGCCTAGGTTGAAAGAGTCCTACAACTTAGTGAGTTAGATGAACTCTGTTTAGATGTTTTCCACCAAACTGAGTTAGTTCAACAACAAAAGTCTTGGCATGATAAACACATAAAATAAAGAGAGTTCCATAATGGGGATTGGGCACTGTTATTCAATTCCCAATATAAAGATCATCAAGGAAAACTTAGGACTCATTGGCTGGGTCCATATGAAATTTCTGAGGTCTTTTCAAATGGAGCAGTGCAACTCAAGCCCTGGTGACACTCGAACTCTATTAGTCAACGGACATCAATTACACATCTACCACAAACCAATTAATAGGGAGGAATTTATAGGGATTGTAGAAATGCAAGGAGAAGTACAATGCATTAACTCTGTTATGGCAGAGCCAATGGAATGTTCAAATTTTTGCATGTGTATGCATTTGTAATTACTTCATGGCATTTCTTTTTAATTTTTTATCTTTTGCACTTGGCTAAATTCATTTATGTCTTGCAGGACTTTATTTCTAAATCAAAAACAAATTTTGACGCATCTTGTTGCGATGCTCTAGAACTTGTTGGCTCGGTTGCTACGGTGCTCCAAAACCTGCACGCTCGATTGGTGTCATTCCCTGTTTATTCCTATAGTCTAGCATATCTTCCAATGATGCTCTGGAAATTTTAAGTCTAAAGTCCTTCATTTTTCTTCCTTCTTCTGACAACATCTTTCAACGATGCTCCAGAAATTTTCTTGTTGCATTTTGGCTACATCTTTCAACGATGCTCCAAAATTTTGTTGTTTCTTCCTTCCAATGGAATCTTTCGGTGATGCTCCAAAAATTTTGCTTTCTTCTGGTGGCATCTTTTGGTGATGCTCCAAAAATCTTGTTGCTACTTCCACCTACATCTTTCAGTAATGCTTTGAAAATTTTATTCCTGCCTTCTGGCTGCATCTTTCGGTGATGCTCCAGAATTTTGTTGTCTATTCTCGCATTCCGACGGCATCTTCCAACGATGCTCTGAAACTTTGTTGCTGCATTATGGTGTAGTAGCTTGTGATCAATTGCATTCCCCTAAAAAGAAAAGGCACGACTGACAACCACATAATATTGTGTTCCAATCATTAGAAAATGAGGTTGAGCCATGTGAAGAAACAACAAAAGAAAGTGAAAAAAAAACCAGTAAATCCCCTAAGGCCGAGAGGGAGGATGTGCCACTTCAGTCAAGACAAGTAGAGATAGGGGAACAATCGCCACACTATTTGGGTGTTGAGGATGAATCTGCAGAACAGTTCTCTCCCCTAGTTGCCAATGTTACTAAGCAAGGTTCATTTGAGGTACATGATGAAGAAAATTTAACTAGTAATAATGATGTATAAATTCCTAATTTTCCTTTTTCTACCAATATAAAGGTTGAAAATTTTGATCATAGAGAAACAAAGTTAGAAGAATTAAAAGCAGAAATTATTCAATTGAAATATAAACTGTAGCAAAATGAAGAAAAAATAAATCAACAATAGGAGGAAATGGATGTGCAAACTACAATTTTAAAGAAAAGAGATCAAGAAATTACAACTTTGAAGGATCAATTGGAGAAAAAGGATAAATCCATTGAATATTTGCAGTTGCAGGTACAAAGGATTGATGAGAAAAATAGAGAATCTTTGATCAGTTTATGAAAAAGATAAACAAATTAAAATTTTAATTGATAATTTGATGCAATCACTTACAACTTTTGTAAAAGAGTAGGAAAAACATAAATCTAAGCTCAATGCATCCTCGAGAAAAATTGTTGAGTTAGAACAAGATTTGCAAGAAATTAATGTTAAACCAACAATGGGGTCAAAAGAGGTACAGACAGAACCAACCGAAATGGAGCGGTTTCAAGTTCATATTCCTCCATTGTTGGTTAAATGAATGGAAAGATGTTATTTCCTAAGACAAGCAGGGGTTGAGAATGCCAGACTAAAGAAGGAAATAGTTTTATTAAAAGAATCATATGACAAGCTTTATCACGCTAAAACAAATGCATGCCAAATTGGGAAATTATTTTTCCTGCCTACAGGGGACCATCCAAATTGTATTCTATGTTTTTGAATGAGCAATTATTAAGATGGAAATTATTGAGAATTTCTTGCAATTCGCCTCATGATCCCAATGATGAGGAATTTTTAAAAGCATTTAAAGAGGCAATGACTATTCAACAAAACTTGCTCTGTGAATTTTTTGTACACAATTTCATTTTGGAAAGATATATTGGTTTCTTTGTCAACCTCTTTGTTGGAGAAGTACAACTCAGGTTATTCATGTCTACCATGCAAAATCAGATTCAATGGCAAGAAAGGACCAAAGAATGTTTGCAGGAAGAAAGGAATGTGGGCCTTCAAATGAGATACCCTAATAGAAAACCCTCTACATTTAAAGCTCAATTCCAAGGCATTAAGAGCTATGAAGTTGTAAGAAGTAAATATAATGATAATCTTCGGATCTGTTTTGAGGATTTCAAAGTACAGGGGAAAAAATGATAGAAAAAGCATGGAATTCCTATGAGGAGAGGTATACTCCTCTACCTATGTATCTTAAAAAGAGGGAGGTAATTTCACCTACCAATATTAAGTGGTCCTACAAAAGGATTGAGGAATTGGCAGATATACTGCAGCAGCTTAAAACTGAATGGATAGGAATGAGGTATAGACCTCCATTACTTCTTCAGCCACCTCCTCCAGTACTTGTCACTACAGAGAAAAAATTCTGAGAACTTACATTCATAGAAATTAAGGGTTAAATACAACGAGGGTTTTCTTAGAAATCCTGATGATTGGGTTAGAGAAGCAAAGGATCCATAGGAACTCAGTGTCAAATATGATGAACTAAATAGGAACGGGGATATGGAAAGGTAAAGGACACAAAAAAGAGTAGGAGGACTTGCTCAGGCCTAGGAGGGGGAGACTGATGAGGTATAGATAACCTCATGATTATAATAAACCAAATACCCTTCCTTGTTTCTACCAATCACTTTAACCCTGCCAATTATTTATTTTTAGGATTAATAATTGCTTACTTTTTGTAAATGGATGTGTAAATCTTTATTTCCTAAATCGATTGAAATTAGTTGACTAACGCTGATATAATGGTGTAGCTTTTATTCATTGTACAAGACATTGTGCACATCTGAGTGGACTTCAAACAATTGAAGATAGAGCACCGGAAGTCTAGGCACCGATAATTCAAGCGTGAATTGTGGAACAAGTCCTTTTAATGCTTTATGTTTAATTTATGTTTAAAAACTTTATGGCTCCACTCTGAGCCTTTAATATATTTTATGTTATGGACCTCAGTCGGTTGGTTAGTTGAAATTCTGTTAGAAAACTTTTTCAATGGTGATCTTCCACCATCTGAAATTTAGGATTTTGCTAGCAGTTTAGTATATATATTTAACCACCAAAAACAATGCATGTGTGATATCATTATGTTGTTTTAATATGTTTTGAACTATGCCTTTGTGTTACACTTTTTCTTATATGAATAAAATAAGCTTTTCCAGTCTTATTCTGAGTTACTAGTTCTTTGAAATGGAATTATCATGGATGGATTCATTTTGAAGATGCAAAAGTACATGTGATATGAGTTAAGCATAGAAACACCTGAGAACTGGCTACTCGAAGGAATCTTGTAGAGTAGATAGATAAGTATTTTTATTTTCAATTTTGTTACTTTTAATTTGTACATAATAAATGTGATGTATGTTATTTGTGTATGTCGAGCTTTGTCAATTATTCCTGCAAGTCGTAGTTCAAATTTGCAATCTTTTAGTTTTGTTTATTTGAAATTTTGGAGCACGCACTTTGGTTGTCAGTTATAGGTTGTTAAATTTACTTTATGTCAATAGTTAGTTGTTAGCCATTAGTTATTTTTCATTTAAACTTTATGGTTTTACTGCAAGTGTTTCTTAATAGGTAATTTATATGCTTTCTAGTTTAATCATCTTATGCTTTCTAGCTTAACAATTTCACGCTTTTAAGCTTAAACAACTTCATGCTTTCTAGTTTAATTGCTTTCTATCTAAGTTTCTATTTACAACCATTTCAATAATTCAAGAAATCTAAGAGAGATAGCCAAGAAATCCCCTATTGCATACAACCTTTGAACACTACTTGATTGATATAATTGATACATTTTCAACTAAAGCGACAGGACCTCATGATAGTTTGTCACTAAGCCAACGTAGTTTGACACAAATCGACCAACAGCGAAGACATATGAATGCTAGCTCGCATGTAAAGCTTAAAAAAGTTGCAAATGAAGAAAATTCATTCGATTTTCAAGCAACACAAAATAAGGATTTAGCATTACCTCTTTTATTTGCAAAACTAATGATGAGAATGGCAGCAACGCTTCAATTTCCTCTACATTTTCCCCTTCAGTCGATTCTCCTGATTTTTCTTGCTTTTCTCTTCTTTTTTTCATTGTTTAATTTTCCCCTTCTTCGTTCAAATCTCCTCTTGCTTATTTTAGGAGATAGTGGTCTTGAATTCCCCTATCTCCATAACCTTACATGGCCGCCCACTCCTCCCTTTTCTGATGGTTGACTGAAGCTTTTGTCATGGAAGGGGTCGGTCCTTGTCCCATTAATGATGGGAGTTACAAATTTTATTCCATGATTCCATTGTTTTCCATGAAAAGTAAAAATTTAAACTTGAAGAACATATATATTCATATACTCACATATTTATTTGTATGTATGTATGTATATACATACATACATACATACATATATATATGTACAATTCCCGTCCATAAGATTATATACATATGCACATATATTCAAGGGACATATAAATATTTTCTTTTCAACTTGCATATCTATCTTATCCATTTCTTTTCCTCGTTCGAATATAAATTCAAATTTGTTTAAAAGAACAAAAAATGAAAGTACTTTTGCACACGACAATTATATTTGATGAAATGAGTTTCTTTTCCAATTTTTATTGAATATCAATTTGGATCAAACAAGGTAAGGCAAGAATGCACCGATTCATTCTTTTTCATAAATTAAAATTCTCACATAGAATATAAACAAAATTCATCAATTTTTCTAACATATGCAAATGTCATGAACTACTGTGGTGTATGAGATTCCAGATTCCATTCTTGCTTACCATGGTCATCCGGCTAAGAGTGCCTACCTCAATCAAGTTCTCGTCCTTCAACCTATTTTCTGCACACACATTCTTACACTTGTCCACTTATCAATAACCTTTAACCAATAATTTCATGAAATAATTTCTTTAATCAAAAAATTGCATAATATTCATTTTAAATTTTATCTTTGTATTTTATCAAATTCCATAAATAAAAAAAGATAAATTCTATTTTCCAAATATTTCAATTTCCTCAATATTTAAAATGCAGTAGTGAAATAGAGATATGACATGGATGATGAATGATAAATATTCCTAGGATCTCACAAAATTTAGTTAAAAATTATCAAATTTTAAAAGACAAGGAAAATAAGACATCATAAGAGATTGATTGCAACCTAATTAATTCATAAATTTTTTAGAATATTACACATGTGTACTTTAGAATATTTTAATTAGATAATATGATAAAACTAAAAAAGGGAAGAAGAAGAAGAAGAAGACACATTAGACACAGAGAAATCATTATTAAATTGAAGAGACACCTTCAAATCCTCATTCATAAAATGCATCTAACATGTTATCTAATGAAGACCAATGTTATGCTTGTCACATGTGATAAAATATCCATGCTTAGAAAAATGTGTGGTTAAGGGGAGGATGAAATGGATGTAAGGTGAGGAGACAAACGAGGTGGTAAGTTAGAAGAAGGGGTGAGTAAGAGTTCACTTGGTTTATGAGGTGAAGTGGGTAATGATGTGGACTCACTAGAAAAGAAATATGATAGCTCATAGGAAAGTAAGTACATAATGGATGAAGAAAGTGAAAAGAAAATTTGAGGAAAATGAAGGACATAATAAGGGTGGAAATATAAGGTGGTGAATCGTATGATTTAGGAAGCATAGGCATGAGAGATAGAAATGTGATAATTATAAAATTGTACAATAGTAGATTTGAAAATGATGGAGTCGATTGATATGAAAAAGGGAAAAATAAATGGATGCATGCATGTCATCAAGTGGCTCATTCATGGGATGTCCTTGAAATGTATGTAGTATGGCGTATAGATAGAAGAAGGTCTTTAAATCCAATACCATGCATATAGGGAAAAAAAATATTTGAAGCACAATATTGGGGATAAATAAGAGAAAGAAAAGTTCCAAAAGTTAAACAATCACCATATGGAGCATAAACTATATCGTCACAAGAGGAAGAATCACTAAATATATAAAAAGATATATAACCAAGGGAATTGTTGTTGTAGAATGTCAAGGTCAAAGAGCATGAAATAGCCTTCCACAAGTGAAAAATATGAGCACAATAGTATGTCTATCAATATACAAATGAGAGTGTAAATATACAATGATGAACCTTTCTTAAATAGGCAAGGTATATGAAGTGAGAAGGTAGGAGACAATAACTACATACCCCTCTAAATATGTAACACTTGTGAGCTCACTTGAAAAGTGTGTGAGAAAGTGGAAATTATGCATGAAATAGGTGTCTCAAGTGATGAGGACACATGTCTCAATGCTATGAAGTGAGAGAAAACTCTAAAATTCCCTAAGTGGATACTTAAGAAATGTAAATAGGACTCTCCTAGGTAGACTAAAAGCTAACTAGTTTGATTAAGTCACTATTTACACCAATACCCCCCTTAAGTGTAAATTAGGGAGTAATGTATGCAAGATGATGAGTCTCGAATACTAGGCCATGTTAACTACTAATGTACAAATTTCTCATAAAGTGGAGTAAAGGAGGGAAACCCAATGGGAAATAAAACCCCTCTCCAAAAGAGAAATGGTGCAATGAAATAAAATGTACAAGTGAAGAAGATAGATGAAGGACTCATGATGAACCCCTAAGGACTACTTCTATCACATAAGTACAAGAAATGTTCCCTCCATAGGAGATAAAAAGAGAGACTATGTAGCCCCCTCATAAGATCATAGATCCTGCAGTGTTGAGTGATGCTTGAAGAAGAATTCAAAATGTGATCCCTGAATGTCGAACAACATTTCTTCCTCATAGAAGAAGACAAACTGCAGATACATGCATGAAATATTCCCATATGAAAGGAATAAGTCTTTGAACAATGAACAAGATTTAAAGACAATGGTGAAATCTTTGAAAGTTGCTCAAATGCTTCATGTGAAGGTTGATGCAAAACATAAACCAAAGATGTAGATGGGTTGACAACAACATTGATGTGGCTATCATCAAAGGTTCTTGTTAGCTCTACAAAATGGGATTCCCTAAACAAGTTTGATATTCCATGTAAGTAATCATCCCAATCAACTATAGTGGAAACACAACTATGAATCCTATTATCCTAAATCATGAAAAACCAATGATGTAGGAGGACTCAATACTGAATAAGTAGACTGTGAGGGAGATGTGATATCAGTGCAAGGTGAAGGAACTGATGAGGAGGATAGAAATCCAAGGTTCAAATAGCCAAACTATATCTCCTTATGCATGTTGAAGGTATTAGTGTCATCTATACTCAAACCATCATCAAAGTTGATAGAACCAAAGGAATAAAAGGAGTATAATCTGGAATCATGATCAACATGACCTGTGGCAATGATGTCTCTACTCTACAAATCTCTAATTCAATCAAAAAATGTGGTGTGAACTCAATTGTTTTTCCTATGCCACTATGTGTAATATGATAAATGGAAAGTAGATTATTGGATAAGGTACATAAGTACATAATTGAATGTTTCTTCTCCAATTTCAAAATATACTTTTCCAAGAGTTGACATATAGGTGTTATTCACCATCAATATTGGTAGGAATGAACAAGGCTCAAATATAGAAAACCGTTCCCTAGATGCAACTGTGTGGTACGATGCCCTAGAATCAAGAAGCCACTTCTATGATGTGTTATTTGTAGTAGCTAAGAATGCCATACCTTTATTCTTATCCTTTCTTGAATATGCATTGATGTGGATGGAGAAAAGAACTACCTATCCTAGATGTAGACAATTGAATTTGACTTTGTTGAAGAAGATTCATCAAGTCATCAATTTCTTTTTATAATATTGGTATTCTTCACACCCTAGTTTGTTACAATAAGTACATTTGGGCTTCTCAGAAGTTTTCCCTTTTGATGAGGGAGATGAATCTAATGGAGTCTCTAATTTTGATCCTTTAGTTTGATCCTTAGTTTTTTTTTTTCCCTTAGATGTTTGGGCAACTAATGCTTGAATTTTTAAAGAGGTGATAACATCCATATATATTAACTTAGATTATTCTCATGTGAGTCTATCATACAACTACTCAAAAGAAGGCATTATATGTGTTGTTCTAAGAGCATCCATTGTAGAGTAGAAAGAATAAGAAAATATTTGATAAGGACCTTTTAGATTTGACAAAACCAATAAGAAACATTATTTGTTGGTTTTTATTTTACCACAACTCTTAAGTCGAGAAAGTAAAGACTTAAACTATACCAAGAAATCTTTAATAGAAGTGAATGAATAGAGAGACAATGTTGTTAATTCAACACTCAATTCTAGTATTTTAAACTCATCAATTGTACCTTGAAAGGATCTTCAAACTTATCCCACATTTTCTTAGGAGTTGTACATTCTAAAATATGGAATTACATTTTATTGAAAACATGGAGACTAATGATGCCCATTGCCTCATCTAACTTGTTCTAATAAGTAAACTATTCAAAATCTCTAGTAAACCACATTTGTTGTCCATTGATCATTTGTCATAATCCCTTATATTGAAGTAGTTGTACTTTTACTTTCCATGTGTGGCAATTATGTGGAGTTAACATGTTGATTTTAGGATCCATGATGCACACAAAATAAGACACTTGAATGTGCCTTACAAAACTCCCCAAAATTGTAATATATATGAATGTTGAACCCCCTAGAAAGATGCAAGACAAGATTTACAAGCCTTTGTTAAGTTTGGAAGCCAAATCCTCCATTTATAGCTCACATATATTTTTTAAAATGTGGAAAAATAAGCTTTCCAAAACTTAATTTTGACTACAAATCTATAATCCTCAGAAAATTTTGATGAATTTCAAAAAAAAGTTTGTCAAATTTTCAACAAACAAGGTGAAAGTTATGCCTTGTCGAAAATTACACAAAGTACACTAATTTTTGGAGGTTAAAAAATAATTTGAAAAGTACAAATTTGAAATCATGTTGATGTTAAAGTTTAGATGATGGAACTGGCTTCCCATCGACTATTCACACTACAAAATCCAACTCCCCATTTGCAAGTTATACAAAAAAAAAAAATGAAAAAACCCCATTTTTACAAACATTTACAAAACCATTAATATAAAGTTGATCGTTAGCAATCAATATGAACAATTATAACAAATGTGACAATAAATGAACGATATGGTTGCAATAATTGTTTAAACAAATGTTTAACTAAACCTTCGGGAGGTTAAAGACAAGATAAGGCTGCACGCTTTCTACGCCACTGTATTGAAATGTTCATGCAAAGAGAACGTGTGGGGAGGAAATCTGCAGATGGAGGAGAACCTTCATTGTTGACCAAGAATGCATGAGAGTCGTTGTAGAGGTGAAGACTCTTTCAAACTTGTGGTGGGGAAGCCTGTGGAATTTGAAGGTCATTGTAATTGCTGATTGAGTTGTGATCGTTGAAGATGAACCCACATTGGGAATAACCCTCTGCAAAATTTTAACGCCACTGTGTTTGCTAGGCATGTTGGGCCACGAGTCAGCACTCCTTTTAGAGCAAAATCAACGCCAATTAGATAGTCTCTTCAATCTAAATATGGTGAAGGTCGTTGAAGGTGTTGCGTGTGGGAGTTATTGTGAAGACCAACTTACATGTCCATGGCCTGGGAGGTTCGTTGGAGGGCACCTAGGGTCGACGTAATGCTGTAACTCACCACAGTCTATGAGATCGGAAGCTCTAAAATTGTCAATCATAGAGATTTTGCAGATGCCCACTTAACAACAAACCCACATGATTCAAAACTACTGAGTGGAGTCACAAGAAAATGGAGAAATATATGCTTTGTGATAACCCTTGAAACCCTCCTTCTAGATGCAAGAGACTAACATACACCTTTCCAATTGAGGTGGACTTATGCTGCCTTCGCAGATCAACAAAGCCAACAAAATGAGAGTAAATGATGAAGATACATGCAATTATTAGAAAATGCCTTTCTTCGCTTGTGATCTGTTTGTGTGCAAGGTGAAAAAATTATACTAATGCTCTGCCCATGCACCAGGAAAATAAAGCATGCCAATGCCAATGTGCTAACCATGCACAAAAGATAATTATGATGTGGCTAGAATGATAGATGTGATTCAAACCTTGTTTGTGGCTTGCAAACTGGAAGACAAATTTCCACAAAACCTTGCATGCAGATGAAAATGGCCAAAAAAATTCGTGCAAATAGGCCAAAAAATGGACCAAAGAGAAAATGTCGATCCAAAATAGACAACTAGTTTCCATTTCTGATTTTTTACAACTTTTTGTACAATAGGCACAATGACAAAAAAATTGAAAAAATAACAAAATATCAAATTTGACAAAATGAAAGGTATTTCTTCGTTTCTTAAGTCTTTCGAATGGAACAACGATGTATGTTTGGCTTCACGACACTCCATCGATAGAGCCATATACAGGAGACACCTTGATGCAAGAAGGAATGTGCTCTCATGGCTCTAATATCATGTTGGAGAATTCCAAGATCAAAGAGCATGAAACAACCTTCCACAAATGAAAAATATGAGCAAAATAGTATGTCTATAAATATACAAATGAGTGTAAATATACAATGATGAGCCTTGCTTGTATCTAGGAAAGGTATATGAGGTAAGAAGGTAGGAAACAATGATTGGCTACCCCTCCAAATATGCAGCACTTGTGAGAGCTCACTTGACAAGTGTGTGAGAAAGTGGCAATTATGCATGCAATAGGTGTCTCAAGTGATGAGGACACATGTCTTGATGCTGTGAAGTGAGACAAAACTCTAAAAGTCCCAAAGTGGAGACTTAAGAAATGTAAATAGGACTCTCCTAGGCAAACCAAAAGCTAACTAGTCTGATAAAGTAACTATTTACACCAATAATTGTGAGATCCTTAGAGTGAGGGAGTAGAGGAACCAACAATAATGGTACAATTTTTAAGAAAAAATTAGGTGAAGTTGTGCTAGAAGCATCATTTAGGTTTTGAGAAAGGAAAGGTGGAGAAGGATAAGTGGTGGGAAGTGATCATGAAAGGACACAAGAGTTTTCAAGGATAATTCAAAATTAGTTGTAATATCTATTTTATTACATTAATTTGAAATCCAATTAATTAATAAATAGTTTTTAATAAGAAATTTAAACGACTAAAATTTGAGAAAAGCGCAACAATAAAATAAAGACATTGTACACGGAAAATGATAACGGAGTTCACCCTTTTTGGGCTACGTCTCCAGGTCCACTTCAAATGAGGAACCAATCCATTAAAATTGATGAAAAATACATCAAAATGGCTTTAAACCTACAAAAGATTCTTTGATGTTCTTCTAGGAAGGAAAAAGCATCACTTTCACGATCTATAATAATCTCTTCCTGCAAGAATGAACTCAATCTTGTTTTTTCTCCAATACTAGGTCGTACTATTCAAATAAATTTTTTTGTCTTTTATAGTGTTGTAATGATGGAAATTCTACTCCCTTCTTGGAGATGGTACGATTTATCATTCAATACATGGACCTAATTTAGTACCCTTACATTTATGACCCTTTGAATCATCATTAATAGGCCCCTAAGACCCTTTATTTAGGATCTCAAGGCTTATTTCAATTAAAATCCTGACAAAATCAACAAAAGCATTAAATTTTCTAACAACCCATCATTGGCCCACCCCGAAAAACTAGGGTGGCACTCATATGCCACCTTGAGCGTATGAGTCCCCCTAGGTGCGACCCATATGCCACAAGTGGCGTATGAGTCCTGTGTGACCCCTTTTTAGGGTTTGAGCAAGAAATTCAAGTTTTTAATTCAAAATTTTGGTTGATGTCAGCTTTTGAGATCTAATAAATGGTAAATTAGGTGTAATTCCTATATAAACAAGCTATCAAGTCATTATTTTCATCTAGAGAAAGCAATTTGAGGTCTAAGCATTCATAAGCACTCAAGCATATTTTCACAAGAGCATTCAAGTTTTCAAAATCAGGCAAGGTTGAAGTATTGGAGCAGCATAATTGTGTTTTTGTAGGTCTTCAAGCTCTCTTTCATTCAAGATCTAGCATTTTCAAGTATTGATGATGGTTGCCTATGATGAATCTTGATGGATTCTAGGTTGGGGAGATGCAACTAGCCATCGAACCAAGCCTATTTACTTGTTTCCTAAATGATTCCATCCTCCATTATCATTCTACTTTCAGCCTAAGGAAGGTACATGCATCATTACATATGGCTTATTAGGGTGATTAGAAATCTCCCAAAGTGAGTCATTCATCTTCATGTTTCATCCATGCATCTCATTCTAGCACATTAGAATGTGGTTGCATTGCATTTCAGATTTCTTAGAGCACCTTCATTTGAAGGTCTGCACACAAAGACCTTCGATCGAAAGTTAACGTTCGAGTGAAGATATTCTTCATTCAAAGATCCTCTTTACACATAGACCTTCGAATGAAGAAAAAATATTTGATCGAAGGTACCTTCGAACGAAGGGCCTTAGCAAGACACTATTGGTGTCTGATTCAAAATTTCCTCTGAAAATATAGTTTCAAAACTCAATTGGACCTTCAAATGTAATTAACTTGACAAGATAATTTGTAAGATCATAGTCCTCAAAATGAGTTTTCCAACAAGTATAATATTGATATGTTTTCATTTTATTATGTATTCAATTTTCAATTTTTATTGTACATAGGTTTTTCACTGGACATCAAGTTATTCATTCTATGCAGGTGGAAAAATAGTAAACCATTGAAAAAAAAGTCAAAAAATACCTTTGCACTAGGTATTGATGTCCTTGTTTCACCCCAAAAAATGAATTTCGATATATACACAACAATTTATGCTTGACAACATACACCTATGTCTAAATTATAGTTACCCCAACTTCAAAAACTAATAAAAAAAATATGTAACAAAAAAAGGTTATGCTTGACGACATAAACACTACTTTCTCAAAATGTTGTTTAATATTCAAAACTAATTATTAAAGGAGATGTTGAAAGATTCACGATTCATTTCAAAAAACATAAAAATATATTTAGAATCTACACACAAATCAATAGTTCACATCATCTTCAAATTCTTAATGATTTAGTAGCTATAGGTCTCAGAAAGTGAAGATTTAGTTAAAAATATTGATATTAATGTCCATCTTGGCCAAGGATTACCCACATTTGGTAAGTGGGAAAGTCATTCCTACTTGCACGGTAATAGCTAGTGAAGAAGGGGAGTGATTGTTGGGGCTATCCTCTTCTTGAGGGAGATGGTTCTTGTGAGAAGTAATGAGTTTGCTCATGGATGGCCTTGAGTGAAATTTTGATGATTGTTGAACATTGTAATGTTAATGTGGCAAAGTGTCATAGTTAACTCTTGTAGTAGATTATGGTTTTCTATTATAATTTGTTGGACATTGTTTAATTCTTTATGAATGTTTGTGATAAAATAGATAAATTGACCTTGTATCTGTGATATTCTTCCTATACTTACTCTTATTCTTTTATTATTATTGTTATTATTTTTCTATATTTCTCAAGGCTTGAGATTGCTCTCGAACTTGGGCCTAGTCTATAGCCTCATGGATGGGTAATCAACACAAGTGAATTTAAGTATTTATAACTAAAAATCAATTTTGATCAAACATATGATCTAGCTAGATTCATTGTAGATAAGGTAAATATGGCCACAAATTTTCTAAAGAAAAGTGTTCACTAAATGTATATGTAGCACCAATTTGAGGCCAATTTACCAGAAAAAAAATATTTGAAAAAAATGACGTTTCAACAACTCCTACTCATGTAAATAATATAAAGATATCAAGTTTCCACAATCCATCTTATTGTTTGAATATGATTTATGGATTCAATTGTGTCGTTGTTTTTTGTCATCAACATTTTGAATCACATTATGTGATCCATCATCAAGATGAAAGAGATATGAAGGAGAAAATGAATTGTTGCAAACCAAGATCAATTAAAAAGAGAGGGGGGGGGAGAGAAGGAAGGTGGTACACGGTTCAAGGATTAAGGATGACTAGGAAAAAAGAAAAGAGAACACAAGAAAAAAAGAGAAGACAGTGAGAACAAAGGAAAATTAGTTCGAAAGAGCCAAAGCAAACCAAAGATTAGATAAAAGAAATAATTAAATGGAGACAACTAAAAAGCTTAAGAATAAAGAACACAAAACAATTTATCATAAAAATTAAACTATCAAACGACTTACGAAAAAATGATATTACTATGTTTTAAAAAAATATATTAATAATAAGACACTTGTTATTAATATATAAAACAATATTAAAAATATATTTCAATACTTATTAAAATTATATAATAATGATTAATAAGATAAATAGATTATAATTTTTTTAGAAATATTAGAAAAGTACTTGATTAATTTCTAATATTATTAATAAGATTAATAATATTATAAATTTATAATTATTATTAACAAATGGCATATATTTACATATATAAAGAACACAACATGCAATTTATCATAAAAATTAAACTATCAAACTACTTACTAAAAATGATGTTTTTTTATTCAGCAAAAGTGGACACGCCACAATATTATATTAATATATAACAAATATGTACATAGACCTAGTTCAGAGGGCATACCGGCAAGAAAGAACTAGGAAGAAAACCTTCGGTTATAGCCCGTATGAGAATATATTGAGTACAAAATTATCCCACATGTAGGATATTCATATTATACAAAATTGGCAACAGTGTTGCCACCTTAATTTTTCTAAAAACTCGAAATGAGTGGTGCAAAATGAGGCATAAAATCTAAACTTATACATTCAAAGTCTCACAAAAAACAAAAAGACAATTTAACTTCTTATTATATTCCTCCATTCGCTCTGCACAGGTTGAATTCTGGTCGTGCATAATATCTTCCTCATTCTGCTACTCGGGCATGGTTGAGAGAGGCAACTCCTTTGCAAAAAAATCATAGCCCACAAAAGGTGCTTCTTCATCTGTTTGGGCCACTACTTCCAATCAACTAGCCGCCTTGGAACCCTGATGCAAGGAAATGGTACAATCCACATTTGCCAACTCATCAATTTCTTTGTGCACCAGAGCTACAAATTCAACTATCACTAGTTGTTTCCCAGTTGAAGGTCGGCATAAGGGCACTTTCGGTGCATAATCTCAAAGGAAGGAGACATCATAAAAAATTTCCTTGATTTCAACCTCCAAAGAAACATAAATTCTTTTTTCATTTTTGTTTAGAGCAGATAACAAGGCATAGTCATTTCCAAACTGAAGCCCCAATCTAATAGCCTCAAATATTTCTTCATACCCTACTTTCTCTTTTATATAATCACGCGGGAATAAACCTCCAATGTATCCTTCCCTAGAAAATAAATTATATTTTTGCACAAGATACAACAACTCATTCTTGTCACAAAATTGAGGGTTTACAAATTTAGCTACAATTAGCTCTAATTCCCTCAGAGATTGAAGCAAATCCATGGTATTTGACAAGAAAATAGAAAGCACCTGGGAAGGAAATAATACCCATCGAGCTCTTGGTCGAATGATTTCCAGACCCAACACTGAACGAATTGCATCTTCCTCACCCATACTTCCAGTTCTGAAAATAAGGTTCAAGTCTGCCTAAGCAAGGCTCTCTTCAAACAGTCTTTCCCAAGATTGAATGGGACAGTTGATTCGCAAGTTCCATGGACAGAGCACCATGCTTACACTGAAGTTTCTCTTGTTATTGAATACACAATTTTTCACTCACAGAAGTGTCTTAAAAGAGAATGCTCAATGGAGTGATAGATTACCGTTTTTAAGAGTGAAGAAAGCCCACACAGAATTTTTGGGGCAAATAATGGCAACCGTTTCGTATTCCATAAGAATTAATGGGATAAAACTTTTAAATATTTTCAATCATACGAAAAGGAATATTTCTCCTGCAGAAATTAATATGCAGTACCACCACACACAAGAAGGTACCCAAAGGATACTATCAAGCAATACGCCAAACATTCGGCTAACAATCTCCAAAGGATAGGAAAATAAATAGCCAAAGATCACTCGTGTTAATATGTTTAAAAAAAATATTAATAATAACAAATTATTATTAATATATAAAATAATACTCGAAATATACTTAAATACTTACTAAAAATTATATAATAATGATTAATAAGATAAATGGAGTATAAAAATATTAGAAATATTATTAATATAAAGAAATATTAGAAATGCAGTTTGATTAATTTTTAATATTATTAATAAGAATAATAATATTATAAACTTAGAATTATTATTAGTAAATGGCATAAATTTATATAAAAAAAATATTAAAAGAAAATGAAAAAGCAAAAGGGATTGCAATTTTAACAAGAATGAATAAAATCTAACAATTTAATAGAATCTATTTAATTCTATAAATTTTAATAAAGATTAATATAAATAATGATTAACTAGCATATATATATATATAATTTTAATAATATATATAAAATACGCTGAAAGATATCCTATATATAAAATACGTCGAGATGTCTTGAGGCGTTGAATTTTTTCAACTTTATTTTTTTTATTAAAGCTGAATGATGAAAAAATTAAACGCCTTGAGACATGTCGGCATATTTTATATATAGGATATCTCTTGATGTATTTTATATATATTATTAAAATAATATATATATATGTGCTAGTAGTAGTCACGATGTGCATAACACATTGAATAAATTAATATATTTAGGGTTATGATTAGAGTTAGCATTTAGGATTAGGGTTTATATCATGGTTAGGGTTAGCATTAGGGTTAGGGTTTCATTTAGATTTATTATTATGATTAGGGTTAGGGTTTAGTGTTAAGGTTAGGTTTATGGTCATAGTTAGTGTGAGAATTATGTTAGGGTTAGGGGTAGAATTATGGTTAGGGTTAGGGTTTGGATTATAATTATAATAGGTTTCATGTTAGGAATAATGCTTTGGTTAGTGTTAAGGGTAAGGTTGGAATTACTATTAAAGTTTGGAAATTGGAATTATAATTAGGGGTAGGGTAAGGATTTATATTTGTTTAAGGCTATGGTTTGGGTTAGGGTTAGGGTCAAGGTTAGGATTAAGGTTAAGATTAGCATTAGGGTTAGGATTTGGTTTACGATTATGATTATGGTGAGGGTTAGGGTTTATACTTATGATTAGGGTTATAGTTAGCGTTAGGGTTTAGTGTTATGCCTAACCCTAACCCTAATATTAGTACTAACCCAAACCCTAATCCTAATTCTATTTCTAACCCTAATCCTAATTCTATCTCTAACCCTAACACTAACCTAATCCTAACCTTATCTATAACCCTAAACCTAAGCCTAATCATAATCATAATCCTAACATAAAAACTAACCCCAATCATAATCATAATTCTATCTCTAACCCTAACCCTAATACTAATTGCAACACTAATCCTTATTCTATTTCTAACCCTAACTATAACCCTAATTCTAATTTTATCTTCAACCAGGTAACCCTAACCCTAATCCCAATCCTAAACCTAAACCTAATTAATTTAATGTTGACTCCATCATAGCCCTAACTCTAACCTTAACCCTAATTAAACCATCTTAAGCCTATTTGAGCCCTAACCCTAATTGTGCCATAACCCTAACTCTAATTGAACTCTAATTGTAACCTAACCCTAATCCCAATCCTAAAACTAACCCTAATTAATTTAATGTTGACTCCATCATAAACCTAACTCTAACCTTAACCCTAATTAAACCATCTTAAGTCTATTTGAACCCTAACCCTAATTGTGCCATAACCCTAACTATAATTGAACTCTAGCCCTAACTTTGAAAGACATTGCTCCTCTCACAGAAACCTCAATCCTAATCCTAATTCTATCCCTAATCCTAACCCTAACCCTAACCCTAATGTTGGTCGTATATCTAACCTAACCCCAACTAATCCTAACCCTAACCCTAATTCTAATTTTATCTTTAACCCTAACCCTAACCCTAATCCCAATCCTAAACCTAACCCTAATTAATTTAATGTTGACTCTATCATAGCCCTAACTCTAACCTTAACCCTAATTAAACCATCTTAAGTCTATTTGAACCCTAACCCTAATTGTGCCATAACCCTAACTCTAATTGAACTCTAATTGTAACCTAACCCTAATCCCAATCCAAAACCTAACCCTAATCAATTTAATGTTGACTCCATCATAGCCCTAACTCTAACCTTCACCCTAATTAAACCATCTTAAGTCTATTTGAACCCTAACCCTAAATGTGCGATAGCCCTAACTATAATTGAACTCTAGCCTAGGTAACCTTGAAAGACATTGCTCCCCTCATAGAAACCTCAATCCTAATCCTAATTCTATCTCGAACCTTAACCCTAATGTTGGTTGTATCTCTAACCTAACCCCAACTAATCCTAACGCTAACCCTAATTCTATCTCTAGTTGTAACCTAACCCTATTTCTAACCCTAATACTAACCCTAATCCTAATTCTATCTCTAACCCTAATTCCAATCCTAAACTTAACCCTAATTGATTTGATGTTGACTCCATCATAGCCCTAACTCTAACCTTAACCCTAATTAAACCATCTTAATTTTATTTGAACCCTAACCCTAATTGTGCCATAACCCTAACTCTAATTGAACTCTAGCCCTAACTTTGAAAGAAATTGCTCCCCTCAAAGAAACCTCAATCTTAATCCTAATTTTATCTCTAACCCTAACCCTAACCCTAATGTTGGTTGTATCTCTAACCTAACCCCAACTAATCCTAACTGTAACCCTAATTCTATCTCTAATTGTAACCTAACCCTAATCTACACTCTTCACTCTATCTCTAGAGCCAAAACCCTAACCCTAAACTTAATCATAACAAAAACCTCATCCCTAAACCTAATTCTATCTCTAACCCTAACCTTTACCCTAATCTTTACCCTATCTCTAACCATCACCCTAATAGTAACCCTATTTGTAATGCTAACCCCAACCCTAATCCTATTTTTATCTTTATGCCTAATCCTAACCCTAATATTATCACTAACTCGAACCCTAATTCTAATTTTATTTCTAACCTTGATCCTAATTCTATCTCTAACCCTAACCCTAACCCCAATCCTAACCCTAACCCTAAGCTTAATCATAATCATAATCCTAACATAAACCCCAACCCCAATCCTAATCCTAATTCTATCTCTAACCCTAACCCTAACCCTAACACTAATTGCAACACTAATCCTAATTCTATTTCTAACCCTAATTGTAACCTTAATTCCAAATCTATCTTTAACCTTAACCCTAACCCTAATCCTTACACTGTCTCTAATCCTAGAGCTAACCCTAGCCCTGACCCTAATTTGAACACAAACCACAACCCTAATCCTAATTCTATTTCTATTGCTCACCTGAACCCGAACCCCAATCCTAACCCTATTTCTAACCCTAACCCTAACCCTAATCCTAATTCTATCTCTAACCCTAACCCTAATCCTTACTCAAACCCCAACCCCATCCTAATTATATCCCTAACCCTAACCCTAATCTTGACCCTATCTCTAGCCATAATCCTAACACTAATCCTAATGCTAACACAATCGCAATCCTTGTTATATCGCTAGCCATAACCCTAACCCAAATCCTAACCCTAACTCTAATTAATCTAATGTTGGCTCCATCATAACCCCAACCCTAATATTAACCCTAATTAAACTATCTTAAGTCTATTTGAACCCTAACACTAATTGTGTCATAACCCTAACTCTAATTGAACTCTAACCCTAACTTTGAACAATATTGCTTGCCTCAACATAGTGAGAGAAGATTGCTTTCTATCCATTTCTTTTCTATTCAAATTTTCTTATTTTCTTTCTCGTTGTTATTTTATAACCTTATTGTATCCTTCACTTTAATTGAAGTGGAAGTTAATTTATTGTGAACCAAATTTGATGTTTGTGGTGTCATTTTGAATGAGATAATCAATAGCATACATTAAAAGAGCTCAAATTCTAAAACATGTAAGATGCATATTCATTCTAGGGATTTTGGAGTGCATCCTAAAAGAGCTCGAAGTTCATGTAAACCATCATATGTGAAAGGTATCATTTTTTGGACACAACCTGACAAATCTACATCAAATATAATGATTAGCTAAAATAAACTTATTTACCACTACATTAAACAACAATGAGATAGACACAAATATGAGAATGCTAACGCTAAATATAAATCTCATTAATAAATTTTCCATCACCCATGTTATCTTGTAAGTTATCTTTGGGAATACAATTAGACATTGATCAACCAATACAAATAAACAATGACAAAATTGCTTTTTATGTGTAGCTAGAAGATTCCTTTCATTCTTTTACTAATAGGTGGACTTTAAATGTCTATGGTTAGAGGAAATTATAATGAATTATTGCTTGATTATTGAGGCAAGTTAACAATAATATATGTAAATATTTGTACATGCTTCTATCTTATTTCAATATAACATTTTAGGTCTTTTGAATATAACATTTTAGATATTCTTTAATAAATTTTAATGATTTTTTATAAAATTTTCTTCATCAAAATTTTACAATCTTCTTATGGAATATTGAAGAGGAAACAAATTTTGTTTTAAAAAATATTTTACAATGACATTGAAGAATATTTTTTTGTTTTAAAAATTTTTCAATATTTTTTAATTTTAAGTATATTAATTTAGAAATTGGCTTTTGTATGAAATAGTAAATTTTAAAAAGTTCTTTTATATTGAATATTTAATTTTAAATATATTAATTTAGAAACTTTATTTTATATGAAATAGTAAATTTAGAATATTTCTTTAATACAATCTTGATTTTATAAATAATAGTAATAAAAAATAATTATTTATTTATTTTTGGATCAATTCAAAGTTGCCATAAAATGACAATGTCCCTATATTAAAAATATCAGAAATAATCTATAATCTACACATAAATTATTTATATATATAATAAAATATAAATCAATATAAAATATAAATAAATTTAATTATATAATATTATAAAATATTATATATATAAATTTTTAACAATATAATTCACATATTAAATAATCTTGAAAAGGTAGGTACCTGTGCATTGTGCCAAAGTTTTTCTATCACAAGTTTAAATAGTTGTTATTGTTAACTTCAACTTTGATTTTCCCATTAGAAATATTTTTGCTTTTTTGTCATATTTTGTTATTGTTAACCTCAATTTTGTTTTTCCAATTAGAAATATTTTTTCCTTTTTATCATGTTGCAACACTTTAGAATTATAATAAAAGATAGAAAATAAATAAAATGATTCACCATTAATTGTTCAACTAAAATTAAAACTTTCTATAAAATTTCAATAATTTATGGATTGTAGATTGAAACTTTCTATAAAATTTCAATAATTTTTATGGTAACATCTACCCATATGTAATCTAATCTGAAATTCAGAATTAAAATAGCCAGTGGATGCTTTTGATTGCACTAAAAAAATGTAGTTTGAATTTTTGAAACCAAGACATGAATCTTGCAACCAATGAAATGGATGTAATTTTGAAAGCTGAAGCAATTTGGGCATTGAGAATGAAGTCAATCGTGTTGGAAAATCGAATGCTCCTGAGCCTCCTGCTCTCACGTCAAGCCCCCTGTTCACCTACCTGTCAGGAGCCCCCAATTTCAATGGCAGTTTTTGGGATCTTCATCCCTGCAGCCCTTGACGGCCCCTGAAGTTATGAAGTGGTAGGAATTTTTGAATTACCAATATACTACGGTAGGTAATTTTGAATTTTGAGAGGGAATGTTGAAGAGACAAAAGGAATGAATGTTGACAGCTAAAAGTCAATTGTAGAGTCTCAGTTTTTGCAGCAACAGTATGAGAAGAGAATGTTTTTGTTCTTTGTGTGATTCAAAGAAGTCTGTGAACAACAACAGTTGTGTTTGTGAGTGATTAATGATTGCTCCTGAAGAGCTCTACGTAGCTCTTGCTAGTGAGCTCCTAGTAGCTCCTGAAGTTGTCTGTTTTGGTTGAGCAGCTAATGAAACTCCCAACAGATTGCAGTTCATAGCTTAGAGTTTGTTTTCAGTAGTTTCAGTTTAATCTTTTTTGTATTGTTCATTTCCAGTTTAGTTAATACAAAAGGCAAATATTGCATGCCCAGATTTTTCTCCTATTATTTGGCTATTCCACATTTTGAGTAATCCCCTATTTTTTGGGAAATAGAGCAGCAGCTCTGTGTTGTGATTTCTATGCATTTAGAAATCTTGACAAATTGAATCTGCTTGTTACTTCACAGTTAAATCTAAACCAGATATAATTCATTACGGCTGCCAATTTAAAGCAGAAGAAATAGATATTTAATGTAGTTGGACTGAGTTAATTCCAAGCTTGTATTTTACTTCTTCATGCAATTTCGCTAAATTCACTGCTTACAAATCCCATGTATCGTCCATTGGTTTTTCTTAGAAAGTATAATTAATGCTAGACATGTCGAGAATAAAGACATAGGAGTTAATGGTGGTGGAGGCCATGGCTTTTGTGTCACAAACGTTTTTACTAGTAGTGTCATTAAGATGCTTCTCTAATTCATCGGGGAAACCTTAATAGTTGTTGCGGTGTGCTCAACATTGGATCCATTTCTTCTCAGAACCTCCCAATATAGAATACTGATTTCCTTTAGCTTCTTCTAGAGAATTTAAATGAAAAAGAAATTAGCCAAAAAATTTCATAGCAAAAAGAGGGCAAAAGACAGGACTCATTAGCTTTGATGCAGATATCAGGATAAAAGTGCATATCGCTTACCAATTCTCACAGAGAAATAATAGCGGAAAACAATCCAATTGAAATGACTGCTATCAAAACACAATGAAACCAAAATGTTTATGCTTAAAATCATTGGGGAGAGTGCAACCATCGCTTCCTACGTTATTGATCAACTCAATAGAGAAATGAAGTGCAATGTTTATTGCCGGAAACGATCATTTACATTCTCTTGCCTTTTCAAATTCCACCTTTTTTGTTCATCCATTCCTCCTGTTACCAACTGGAAGAATACAAATCATTTCTTTTTTCTTACATCGTTACATTCGCTAGCCTCCTATAAGAGATGCTGCCATTATAATCTTACACCTCTCGGTGTAATTATTTGGATTACTTATTAAGAAAAGAGGAATAAATGTACAAGACATAAATTGTATAAAAATGATAAAAAAAAGTAAAAACAAAGAAATAAAATATTATATATAAATATAGCAAAATATTAAAAATATGACAATTATGGTATTATAAGATGCACGAAAAACTAATAAACTCAAGAAGTGAATTATTAACCTAAATAATAATAAATGAGTTAAAAAGAATAATAGTATACAAATACAAATACAAAAAGAAAGGTAAATCCTTCCTATTAATCTAAGTTGAGAAAACCAAGAAGCAAAATAAGAGGAAGAAAAGAAGGTAAGAAGACTGAAAGGGAAAGAGATTAACAAAAAGAAAAACCTAGAAAACCGACCAAAGGCCTAGGAAAAAAGGTGGGACAAAAGGACAACACAAGAAGAGCGAGGGGAAGCTCTGAGGAAAAAGAGAGGAATCAAGAAGGGTGGGAATGGTGGTTTCTAATATTAGATAACAGAGGATTTCATGATAAATTAAGAGACCAACCCTCATCACGATTGAGGTTGGTGGGGTGATTGCTAATTTTTATGGCTTCCTTGAGTTTCCTCTTGAAAAAATTATCTTCTTTGTATAAGACTTGGAAGTTTTCTAAACAAATATGTTTTTTGGTTGATGAAGAGTGTTCAACAAGAGCTAATTTAAGGAGTTGCTCATGTTTGATGTCCGCATTTTTTTCTTTAATCTTGTGTTGAAAGAATGGCATGTTTCTCCTATATAAGGAGTACCACATGAGCAAACAATCTTGTAGACTCTTGATTCAAGAAGGATATCCTTAGAGTCCTTAAGAGAAGGGATAAGATTTCTCAGAGTTGATCGGGCCTTGAAAGCACATTGAAGACTTTTTTTTATAAGGATTTTGAATATTTTGTGGGAGATTCCTTTGATATAAGGAAAGGAAGCACAAGGGGGGAAATTTGGTTTGGGGGCAATGGTTTTGGAATAGAATATTGCCTTGGTTTGATTGAGGGATTTGGAAATTTTCTTGTTGGTGTAACCATTCAAGCTAAAGATCTTGCAAAGATGAGTCATCTCATGGTTTATGTTGTCCTCATCATAAATCTGATAGGCTCTCATAGAGAGGGTTTTAAGGATACTGATTTTTTGGCTGGGGTGGTGATGAGAAGAATGATGGAGGTAAAGGTCAGTGTGGGTAGCTTTTCGATATGCATGGTGGCCAAGGGATCCATCTAATTTTTTTATGAGTAAGATATCGAGATAAGAGAGTTGGCTTGCAAATTCAAGTTCCTTAGTGAAGGAGATGCAATGGGCTATATTGTTGAGATAAGCATGAAAATCTTCTAACTTTTCAAGAGCATGCAGCCAACACACATTTGTGTCATCCACATATCGTTTCCACCATTTCAATTTAAGAGGGAAAGAAGAAAGGGCAGTTTCTTCAATTCGTTCCATGTAAAGTTGGAAATGACAGGGGAGAGAGGGGAACCCATGGCAACCCCATCAACTTTTTCATAGATGTTGCCTTGGAATGAAAAAAATGTAGATTTGAGGTAAAATTCTACAGGTTGGCAATTTCATCGTTAGTTTTGCACCTCACAATCTCAATTGAGTCAGGGATGGGAACCTTGGTGAAGATGAGACAACATCAAAGCTCACCAAGAGGTCATTTTTATTTAAGTGGGCATCCTTGATGAAATGGAAAAATTAGGAGGAATCCTTGATGTGGGATTCCAAGTTACCCATGAGAGGAGAGATTAATTTGGTTAGAAAGGATGCTAATTTGAAAGTGGGTGAACCTATGGTATCTATAATGGGTCTTAGAGGAATTCCATATTTGTAAATTCTAGGGACTCCATAAATGTGAGGAGTCACTTCCTTGGAAGGAACTAGATGTTTCTTAGTGATGTCATCAAATGATGAGCAGGCAACCATAGATTTGAATTTTCTAAAAAGTTTAGAGCAATGGTTGTGGGATAATATTTGAAACTAAGAAAAATAAGAAAACATACTCTAACACTTTAGCATTCAATCAATTTGAAATTTTTAAATAATAAATCTCACTCATGCCTCATTTTTTATTTGACCTTTTTCCCTCGTGTGTAGGATGTTCATTTTGCTAATCACTTTTGAGATGCGCTTATCAAGAGTGTTATTTCTACTACCCTAGGACTTCTCTATAACATCATTTATGGTATTGTCATATACCTCATTATAATATTCCTTTGAGGTATTCCCTTTTTTATCAATAGATGGTGTAAATCCTAATGTTTTAGGTCAATATGCTAGACCACACACATTGCCAAATGTATGATATTATATTTCTATATTTTGATGAGCACCCTTTTCTACTTTTGGGAACCTAGAAACTACTCAATATCTCTCACAAATTGGATATTGTATAAAATTCCATTGTGTTTAAGGTCACTATCAAAGACTTAATAGTTTTAACATCATCTCTAACATGAAACTATACAAATAAAATCAACAAAAGAAACCATGGATCCTTGAGACTTAGACGTAACACTACTCAATATCATTTGTAACAATGAAACTAAATAACAAATACATAGGAGGAATATTATATTCATAGAATAATAAATAAGTTATGACTTGCCTCTTATTGACTTGTTAGTACCCATAGTTTGTCGTCTATGCCTCACTAAAAATAGAAATCCATGTAGGAAGCAAGGACTAGGCATAGAAGAAATTAAAGAAAGGAGTCTAAAACATAATTATTCAAAAGACATAAAGATTCAAGAATCAACTCAATCCAAATCAAGAGTAGAACAAAATGTGTAAAATAATAATTGAGAGTTTTAGTTGTTTTTATATGAACTCAAATTTGGCAAAAGCCACCACATTGTAAAATAGTGGAGGAAATATGTGGTGAACCTCATCTAATTATAAAATAGTAGATGTAAATGTTGGGTGATTAGAACCTTGATTCAACGCACGAGTGATGATTTCAAGGCGATTATGGCCCCAACATAAGGTGGAGTTATAATGCTAATGATGAAATTGATTCTCATAAAAGGCAAAATTTTAAGTTTATCGGTAAATATGAAGGTTAATTAAAACATTGCTCCTAAATTCCATATAATTCCCTAATGAAAATACATAGTTTATCGTTATGAAAATATTTTAATATAAATACTTCATAAATATTAGTGCAATGATTTAGCACACATTGAACTAAATTATCTTAAATTCATGGTGATTTGGGTCCCTATCATTTCATTTTTTTTCAACAAAAATGCATAAGTGGTTCGAATTGTTTGTCAATGAGAGAAATTTCACTATTAAAAAAGTTGTTACCTATCACTATCGTCTAATTAATAAACATGACAACTTGAATGATCACTATCATACAATTGTTTATCATAATAATGTTTAACCTATTTGTGATCATAATAGTGGCTAGTATGCTTCTTAACAAACTCATTATCATTAACGTGCTCTTGGTTCAAACATTACTTGAACTTCTATACAAGCACTAATATATTCAATTCTTTATGAATTTGATTTTTATTTTTCATCTTTTTTAGAATGCTTTATATGCTAATTTTGTGACATGCTCTTGATACCAACTTTTTTTTAGTTATAATATTTTTTTTAAAATAATATTTGCTGATTTCATTATGAATAAATAAATAATAAATAAAAACTAAAACCCTTTCAAACTAACTTAAAGTTGAGACGGTTTTATTATGATTAGACTGATGGAAAATATTGAGGATTTTAAGAATATGCTTCACTTTTTAAGGTAGAAAATAAAATAGGAGGATTTCTTGAGGCACGAAACAATTGTTGAGGAATATAATTATTGCGAGGAAACAACGTTTGAATGGCCATGGAAAAAGGAGAGTGTCGAGAACGTGAAGTAAATTTTCATTTCTCAAGAGATTTTCCTTCCTTTATTATAGGCAAATTGAGTGATGGATGGGACGTTCTCAAAGGATTTTAAGTCCAAATTCAATAAAGGGTTCTATGCATTATGTTCAAGTATTTTTTTAAAAGCTATTAATTTTCACATAGTATTAACTTTAAGGATCTTAAATATGAAGTTACAAAATTTGACAAATAGTTATAAGAATTGTGACCTCTTTGTCTAGTGAATGCATTGGATTATATGTCTATTTTGTATCTTTTGAAAGGATAGAGTTGTGGATTAGTATATAATTATAATCGTGAATTAGTCCTAATCTACAAAATTATTCTAGTATTTAGAAATATGTATATTTGTTTGCTCTCTTGATTAACACTACTCTAGTCAATCACTTCTCCCAACTAGGGGACAAGCAATTCTAAAAAAATAACTTTGATAAGTTATCATACAATCAAGTCATGAGGACCATCTTCTTAGATTATCCCTTGAGAGAAGACATAAGATCAAAGACTTCAAACAAATGCATACATACTAGTTACTCTTTTTAGTGCACCAAATCTAAGCATTTCATTATTGATTGATCTTTCAATGCTTTAGGATTATCAAATGATTACTTCCTTAGATGATTATATTGACTCCAATAAATGTCTTTAAATACTAGAACATGAAATCAAATCACAAAAAATGTGTTTAGTTGGCTTTAGGTGAGAAAGGGAAATGAGGCCAACTAACTAATTTTGAATGTTTAAATTTAATATTAGGGTAGTTCAACAAGTGCACAATTGCAAGGACAACCTCATGATTGAAAACATGTCTTAGATCAAAAAAGTGGGTAGATCAAAGTTCGTAGTGGATAAATGGATACAAGCATTGTTAAGGATGCAATAATTAAAAAAGCATGCTAAATGTATAGAGATATGTGCACATAGGGATAGTAAAGATATAAGCATAGATGTGTGCCAATAAAAGTGGGTAATGGCTAAGTAAATGAGCTTGAATTTGCACAAGTGTGTGCTATTTGTCACCATTTACACGTATTAGGGTGAGCACGAGATCATAAGGAGCCAAAAAACATCCTTAAGTGGCAATAAAAATACTAAAAAAATATAATCAAGTAACTTCACATAAAAAATTGAATGACTTACCTACAAAATCTAAGGGAAAGAAAGTAGTAATAGAACTATCCCATTCAAGGGTTATTAGATAAAAGGAACCAATATAAAATAATAATATATATATATATATATATATATATATATATATATATATATATATATATATATATATATATATATATATATATATATATTATTAGATCACAAGAATTAGGTAGTCCCCTATAAACTGCA